>JAFFST010045469.1:1676-17985 GCA_022414735.1 Noturus placidus
GTGGACAACCCGCTCTACCGACTGAGGCACAGCCGCCCTAATATATATACGTGTGTGTGTGTGTGTGTGTGTGTAAATTGTTTGCTATATATATAGATTATAGATATATAGATTAGTACAGGAAATAAAGTCTGGAATCACTAACATCTCGTTTCAGCTGTTCAGAATCAGTTCCTTCTTTCGGGAGTCAATAACTTTGTCGTGCGCTTTGATTTTTGAAACTGTGCAGACGTTTTTTCATTCAGAAACAGCTCGATAACACATTACATGAAAGGTCATATTTGAAAAACCACAATAGGTTCACTTTAAGCGCTTAGCATTAGGTCTTCAGGCTATGCGGTCTGTTAGTTCACCTCACCTCTTGATCTGAGTCCTTCTTTCTTTTGTCACGTCTGTTCCACGGAAACAGAAATGATAATTCACATTTCGAGTCGTCGGGCTTGAGTTATGCGTTCATCACGTGACCGCCCCATAGGCTCAATGCTTTGGGAATGTGACATGATGAACTGCCACTGCCCTTAACCCTCTCTGCTCCAGGGGGCGCTGTATCTTTGGCTGACCCTGTGTTCTGACCCCAATTTCCTAACATGCTGGGGTATGCGTAGAAAATAATTTCATTGTGCATATGTATATGTGAATAATAAAGACTCATTATCATTATGAATGAAATACTCAAACCCAAAGTTTCAGGAACTAATCATTTATGTTTCCGGTACAGAACCTATGGGGATGTTGTAGCACATGCGCGGTTCAAAATGAATGAATCGTTCATGCAAGATGCATCAGTGTCCACTTCTAGTCTAGCAAGGATTGAGACATTTCAACTTTGTTATGTGACAGGGATTTAAAGAGAAGCTTCACCCTGAACACATTAAATATGTTTATTTTGAAATATGAGTGATGGGCTCAGCACTTCAAGTGATAATTTTGTTACTTACTTAGTTTTTTTGATCAAGGTTTCTTTATTAACATTTTCCAACTCAAACATATACAGCAAATAAACAAAACAAAACCACCCCCTCCTCCCAGTGCCAGACACAGAACATACATTATACAAATTACAAAGCCAGACCACCATAGAAAAGAAGAGACCCAAAGAAACAAAATCATAGACAATTAACACGTAATACTGTCAGCATCCACGGCCCTAACAACGAACAGAAAAGGTTGCCAGATTTTGTAAAATATCCCAGTCGCTCCCCTAACAGTGTACCTAATCTTTTCCAACTTAAGATGACACATGACGTCCCTGACCCAATGACTATACACTGGTGGAGCAGGATCCTTCCATCTAAACAATATTAATCTCCTGGCCAGGAGAGTACGGCAGGACATCATGCTGGTCTCATACCGTCTAAAAGGAGAATTCTCCGGGGTCACCCCAAACAGTGCAATAAGAGGGGACGGCTGTACTACACTTCCCAATATACTAGTAAAGGTACCAAATATAGATTGCCAGAATGTGCACAGCTTCAGACAAGTCCAGAACATATGCAGCAGTGTGGCTGGGGCCTGTCTGCATCGATCACGTGTTGTGGGGTCAATGCCGGAATTAATCTTTGAGAGTCTAGTTTTTGACCAATGCAGACGGTGAACAATTTTAAATTGGACAACCGCATGTCTGAGACATATGGAGGAGGAGAAAATCCCCTTGATTACCTTGCACCAATCAGTATCAGAAATTTATTCGCCCAGATCCGTCTCCCATTTACTCTTGAGGAGATCAAGTGACGACAAATCATGCTGAGTAGGTCGTAGATAGCCCTTATTGTCTGCTTCCTAACCAGTTTACATTTAAAAACGGCATTTAATAGAGAATCGGAAGGACACAATGGGAAGGTATCCGAATTTAAGGCCACAAAGCTTCTAAGCTGCAAATATTTATAAATATGCGATCTGGGAATATCATATTTCTGCGTTAGCTGCTCAAACGAGCCAAAAACCCCCTCAAAATAGAGGTCAGACAGTGAGACAGTCCCCTTATTAGACCAAGTAGCAAAAGATTTATCCATCAAGGATGGGATAAACAAATGATTATTTAAAATTGTTCCCATGAGTGACAAGCCCCCAAGAGAGAAAGATCTTCTAAACTGATTCCAAATTTTGATTGAGTGTATAACAACTGGATTAGAGGTAAAGCTAGACAGAGGTTGTGCGAATGGTAACTTAGTACAGTAGGGCCGCTGGGGAGGTGGACGCAATAGATGCCCCCTCCATGATTGTCCATACAGGGGCTGCCACACTTTCCCCCATCCAGTACAACAGTGATCTTATATTGGCCACCCAGTAATAGAACATGAAGTTTGGGAGTGCCATCTCTCCCTTCACTCGAGGTCTCTGCAATATATGCCTTTTGATCCGTGGTGGTTTTTTGTTCCAGATGAACGATGATAAATGATTGTTTAGTTTCGAAAAGAAGGACTTGGTAAGAAACACTGGGAAACACTGAAAAACACTAAAAATTTAGGCATTAGACATTCATCTTTATAATATTGATTCTGCCCCCCAGGGGAGAGGCAGGGAGTCCCACCGCTCTATATCTTGCCTCAGATTGGACAATAGGGGCTGATAATTAGCAAGGTATAGATCTTTATAACTATGCGTAACCCAGACCCCGAGATACTTGAATTTCTTTAAACAATTTTTTAAAGGAAATGAGTCCAGGGGTACCTGTGGGGCCCCCTCCCCAACAGGCATCAGTTCACTTTTTTGTATATTGACCTTATAGCTCGATATTGTACCGAGAGCCTTGAGTAGGATCATTAGTTTAGAGAGACTCTCAAGGGGCTGTGAGATGAACAAAAGCATGTCATCCACGTACAAAGAAACTTTATGCTCTATCCCCGCACGCCGGATACCCCTAATGCCAGTATTCTGTCTTAGCGCTACAGCCAATGGCTCCAACGCCACAGCAAATAGCAGTGGTGATAGAGCACAGCCCTGTCTTGTACCCCGCTTGAGCTCGAAGTAGGTGGACAAATTGTTATTAGTACGAACAGCCATCCTAGGAGATTTGTATAAATGTTTGATCCATGATACAAACTTTGGACCGAATCCAAATCTCTCCAGCGCACTGAAAATGTAGCCCCACTCCACCCGGTCAAATGCCTTTTCAGCGTCGAGTGAAAGCACCACTTCCGGGGTACCAGCTGGAGAGGGGCTATAGAGGATATTGAAGAGGCGTCTGATGTTGGAAAAAGAGTATCTATTCTTAATAAAACCTGTTTGGTCCGGTGATATAATGGATGGAAGATCTCCCTCCAAGCGACGTACCAAAATTTTAGCTAGGATTTTAACATCGGTATTTAATAAAGAAATTGGACTGTAAGAGCTGCACTCAAGAGGGCTCTTATCCTTCTTAAGGAGTAAGGAGATAACTGCTTCACGCATAGTAGATGGCAGGGCTCTCAAGGAGAGCGACTCCCTAAAAACTGACAGCAACAAAGGGGAGAGTTGGCTTGAGAACTTTCTATAGAAATCGGCTGGAAAGCCATCCGGTCCTGGGGACTTGCCGTTTTGCATGGAACCATTCGCCGATGCTATCTCCCCAACCGAGAGGTCCCCCTCAACCGTGCAACATCCCCTGGATCTAAGGACGGAACATGCAGGGTCTTAAAAAAGTCTTCCAATTCAGAAGGGTCTACAGATGGGTCAGAGCTATATAAGGGACATATAAAAAGCTTGAAATCTGGAATTAATCTTATGATTATCTGTATTTTTTGAGCCCTGCTAATCATATACTTCAGAGATGGACAGATTAGCAGTCTTCCTTCTTAGCTGGTGGGCAAGAACCCGTCCAGCCTTCTCACCATGATCATAAAACCCACATCGTGATTTGGAGATAAGATACTCAGCCTGTTTCATCGATAAAAGTTCGAACTCTGTCTGCAGTGACAAACGCCTCTTCACAAAATCTGCAGAAGGTGATTGGCCATGTGCCCTATCCAGCTTAAGAATCTCTTCCGCCAGTTCCCCCAGTTGAGCAGTTTTTTTCAACCCAATTGAAAAAAAAAAAAAAGAAATTTCAGATGCAATAAAACTAGTAAATACATTATCCGACTGGAGCAGAGGATTAAGTCTCCAAGGGCGATAGTTAGATTGTATATTCGGAACGCGCATTCCCATAGTCAAGGGACAGTGGTCTGAAATAATTATAGGCCCATAGTCACATTTAGCTATGAGGGGAAGCATTCTTTTGTCCAAAAAGAAATAGTCTATACGGGAATATGTGTTATGAACCGAGGAGAAAAAGGAGTAGCTCCTAGAAGCAGGGTTGCGAAAACGCCACACGTCCACCACTCCGTACGATTCAAGGAAGAGCTGAATAGAACGTGCCGCCCCAGACAGGGACGACAATCTAGGTGAGCTAGATTCATATCACCACCGAGGATAAGGTAATACAATGCCATATTTGTTAGGCCGGAATAAAAATTTGTGAAGAACATCGAATCATCCTAGTTTGGTGCAACACTGGTCAAAATTACTGGGAAAGTATAAAGTTTCCCAACGACAATAACATAGCGCCCAGCAATGTCAGCGTCCACACTCATCATCGTAAATGGTGTATTCCGATCAATTAATATAGCTGCCCCCCTAGCCTTCGAATGAATATTTGAATGAAATATCTGTCCCGACCATCCATCCATCTTCAACCGCTTACTCCTTTTCAGGGTCACGGGGGAACCTGGAGCCTATCCCAGGGAGCATCAGGCACAAGGCAGGGTACACCCTGGACAGGGTGCCATGCCATCGCAGGGCACAAACACACTCACACACACAAACACACAGTCATACACGCCAATCAGCCTACCATGCATGTCTTTGGACTGGGGGAGGAAACCGGAGTACCCGGAGGAAACCCCCAACACACGGGGAGAACATGCAAACTCCGCACACACATGGCCCTTGCAGGACTCGAACCCCGGACCCTGGAGGTGTGAGGTGGACGTGCTAACCACTAAGCCACCGTGCGCCACCTGTCCCGACCAATCCCTTCCCAATCTAGAATGGTCTGATGACCGTAGATGCGTCTCCTGTAGAAATGCAATATTTACATTAAGCCATTTCAGATGTGTAAATACCTTCTTTCGCTTCAAAGGGTGATTAAGCGCCTTAACATTCCAGCTCACGAAATTAACCATACCAAAATCCAGCAGGATATCCGCCTTCAAGGACTCAGCGTCCAACTCCTGGCTGTTCGGCCGAGGCGGGGGATCCGAGCCCGTTGAGGCAGCGGAGCTCGTGGCTGAAGCGTTGCTGGGCCTATACTTGGCTGACTCGTGAATTTATATTTCCGCAAGTTAGCCGCCATTTTCCACAAATAAACACGCAATCAGATTATGAAAGTATGTTAGAAACCGGGTTTGTTGGTATTAAACTCTGAAAAATGCTTATTAACTTAAAAAAAACAGAAGTTCGACGGGAGCTCAAACCAAACCAACCTACTCCATGTCCCGCTCGACAGCGCCCCCCTTTGTTACTTACTTTGTGCTGTGTTTTCATTGTTCCTGTGAGAAGTTAGCGGGGGTGTGCCGCTGTGATGTCACGTGGGGACATAGTGCGTTTAAAATGGCGTTTAGCACCTGCCCTGTTCATTTCAAGATACTTTAATATTGATGATTTGTGCTCTTTTTGTAAAAGTGTGAGAGAGAGTGGAGATGCATTCGTTTTTTGAATGTAAAGTTTTTGGAGAGAATTGGCAGACTTGATCTTTAATTTAGTAAAGATTAAATACTATTTTACTTTATAGGATATCATCGTGTATTATGAAAACACTGTTAACAAAGGTCTTGAATACATGGTTAATTTATTTATACTAATGGCAAAATTTTCTATACTTAAACAAAAATATGTTAATTCATCTCCATTAGCAGACACTTTTATCCAAAGCGACGTACAAATGATATACATCCACTTTCTCAAATGACTTACAAATGATATTGGTATTTGATTGTTTTATATCTTCTCAGAAATTGTTTAAAAAAAAAAAGTCATTAACGTGTTTAAAATATTACAATATAATCATCGGATCCCCTGTTTACCAATTAATGCCACACTTTGTTTTGTACTATTGTGTGCCATGCTATGTTTGTTACTTGGTCTGTTATCAATTAAAAAAAGGTGTTTCTTAGCTACGAGAAAGATGACCTCAAACATAAGGCATAATTGATGGCTCCTAAAAACAAAGGAGCAAGGCATTCTTTTTTTACACCTGACCATCACAGCCTCATATGAGCCTCATATTTCCCAAACTGTTGCCACACGGTTGTAAACACACAATTACCTAGAATGTCTTTGTATGCTGTAGAATTAAGATTTCCCTTCACTGGAACTAAGGGGCCCAAACCCGTTCCTTATGTGTACAGAGATGCTTTACCAAGGTTGATTTGGAAGAACTCTTGTGGCCCTCAACTCTACTGAATACCTTTGGTATGAACTGGGATGCTGACTGTGTGCCAGGCCTTCTCATGTGCCTGACATCATGAATGCTCTTTTGTCTGAGCACACATCCCCACAGCCACTGTCCAGAATCTAGTGGAAAGCCTTCCCAGAAGAGTGGAGGTCAATGGCAATGGTGGGGGGGCAATTAATTTTTAATGCCCGTGGTTTTGGAATGGGCATATATAGTCATGTGTCCACAGGCACTTGTGCTGAGTTACAGCAGAGACTTATATGAGATGACTAGCGCAGTGACACTGATTGAGGTCGTGGTATTAGTATGGAAATTGAAGCTTTGGAACCCTTTGTGTTTGAGCAGAGTGGACAGATGTGGTGTTGGGACAGCTGGACAGACTAGAGGATTAAAGCACTGCTGCACCAGCATTGTGGGTAGTATTGCAAAAGTAGAAGTGGACCAAATGGTTGATCATAAAAGTTTAAATCAAAAAATAATTTAACTGATGATGACATTGATAATAAACAATAATATTCAGGGTGTTTTTTCTTCGCTGCATGTACTTGGCTTCAGGCCTGCCATGCATAATGACTGGGCCCAGGACATCCATCCATCCATCCATCTTCTATACCACTTATCCTTCCTTCAGGGTCACGGGGAACCTGGAGTCTATCCCACGGAGCATCGGGCACAAGGCGGGGTACACCCTGGACAGGGTGTCAATCCATCACAGGGCACATTCATACACATTCATACACCCGTTCATACACTACGGACTCTTTAGACACGCCAATCAGCCTACCATGCATGTATTTGAACTTGTGGAGGAAGCCGGAGCACCTGGAGGAAACCCCCGCAGCACAGGGAGAACATGGGAATTGAACCCCCAACCCTGGAGGTGTAAGGCAAACGTGCTAACCACTAAGCCACCGTGTGCCCCGGGCCCAGGACAATTTAAAAAAAAAATCAGAATACTTTGATAAGTAGGCTACTCCACATATCAGTGGATCCCATGGACCCCTACCCAGACTGGGCCCAGGACAGCATGCCCAGTTTTACCCTCTTGACAGCAGGGTTATAGCAGATGATAAAGTGTGTCCGTCTGAGACCTTCTCTGTTGACTGTAACCTATAAAGAGACCAGCCACTGCTTGGACACTGTTCAGCATTCTGTGCAGAAGACATTGCACACCATGCACACCATGTGGAACTGGAATTGCTAATTAACAAAGCCAATTTAATAATCCATCCATCCATCTTCAACCGCTTACTCCTTTTCAGGGTCACGGGGAACCTGGAGCCTATCCCAGGGAGCATCGGGCACAAGGCGGGGTACACCCTGGACAGGGTGCCAGTCCATCACAGGGCACAATCACATACACACTCACATTCATACACTACAGACACTTTAGACACGCCAATCAGCCTACCATGCATGTCTTTGGACTGGGGGAGGAAACTGGAGTACCCGGAGGAAACCCCCGACACACGGGGAGAACATGCAAACTCCACACACACACGGCCCTGGCGGGACTCGAACCCCGGACCCTGGAGGTGTGAGGCGAACGTGCTAACCACTAAGTTTAATGCCCCAATTTAATAATAATAATAATAATAATAATAATAATAATAATAATAATACTTTATGCACAGAAACTCAAGTTGCTCAGTTTATCAATGAAGACAAAGACACATTATGTGCTATATTGTCTTTATTGTAGATGTAATTTTGATGTATGAGTGCTACGCTATTGCAACTGTGTTTGACAAAAATGATGCTGCTTTCCTGAGGGTCAATGTTCAGAATGTGTCGACAAACAAGTAGTCATTGAACTACTCCTGATAGGTATGGGCAGTGGCTATGTCCGGTTTTGTGTGAACCAGTTTGAGGCAGTGTGGTTGTGCAAACATCACTAAAGCACATACATGCATGTACTATGAGCCCCAACCCTTGTCTGCTTGCTTCAGAGTGATGAGACGAGCCAGTGTTGGTGGTTCTTTTTTTAATATTTTTGCACACTGAGGTGGGACCTTAATTATATACCGCATGTATGCACAGTGTGCCAACACATGTTGTGTGTTTGATATAACTAATCTTAGTCTTAATCTTAGTCCTAATCTTAATCCATCAATATTTTATTCTCTCTTATTAAATGCTATGATTATCCTAAGTCATTACATAGTTTTGGCTGATATTGCGAGCTGCTGTTTTGCTGATTACAAAACCATGGTAGAATTCAGTTGTCATTGAGGATTGTCCTCTGGAAGGAAAAAAATGGATACTGTAGATTCCAGAACCACAGCCAATGTGTGCATGCTGAGGTTGAGGCGGTAAAAACCACTACAAGATACAAGCAACTGGAGTGGACTGAACAGGACTGCACACTGATTTGATAAAAAAAAAAAAAAAAAAGGGATTCAGAAGTGTATGGAATTAAATTTGTGCCGAAAGTATTGAACGCAACTTTTCAAGAAGCGAACAACACTATACATTGAGAGAAGAAAAACACTCTGAAACGGAAACCAGTGGACTCAATGGCAGACATTTAACATGGTTTTCAAATGACCAGCATTTTCTTTGAACACTTTTCGAAGCTTCGTAACCAGTCGTGGTTTATGAATGCGCTGCCAGAGATTTTGTTTACGCTTTCAAAGTTTTTGTTTATGCTCCGCAGATTTACGTTCATCATTCTCGCACAAACCTCTCGTTTGGGTGGACCTTTCTTTGTAGTTTGTAGTGGAGATGACTTACTTACTTAGTCAGTATATTAGTTTGTAGAGCTGTGGAATATATAATCGTTTTTATGATGCTTTGCGATGCTGACGTGAACGATTCTGCATCAATGTGTAAAAAAAGAATAGATTTTTTAAACGTCATAAATATATAAATGTGTGTGTGTGTGTGTGTGTGTGTGTGCAGTACTGTTGTTATTGTAAATAAAGTACTCTTATTAAATAAATAGTAATAAAGTTTCCTATGTCCTGGAAATTATGCACATACCTCTCTCACATATGCACGTGCCTCTCTCACATGGCAGAGTGAGAGCAGGAGCCGATGCTTAAAAATGCACCTAGCTGCTTGAAAGCAGATATTTGGGCACATTTTGGATTTTACGAAGATCAGAATAACAAACTTGATAAACAGTTATACAGTGTGGAAGATATGAAATGAAATACTTCGGCAGCTTTACAAATATGAGGAATCACATGTCCTGTTTTCACCCGGAGGTAAAGCTGGCGACAACCTCGCAAAACGCAGCTAATCAGCCTACAATACAACAATCCATGCTAGCAACTTTACCTTGGGCATTTATTGCAAAGGTTCTCCGCCCTTACTCGGTTGTGGAAAACTCTGGCTTTCGCATTCTCCTTCCATACCCTGGAGCCAAGATACAGAATTTTTTACACACACACCGCTACACCTGCTCTGTACAGTGACACAACATCCAGGGTGATGGAGTCAATGGGTAACGCCATCCGAGTGGCCATCACCTGCAATTCCTGGACATCCATCATCATATGTAACACTAACTGCTCATTATATTTGTGATAACTGGCCCCTGAAATCACATGTTACAAACAAGAACCTTTTAAGAAAGGCAAGCGGGTGCTCATTTGGCTGTGTTTTTGCAAGCTGAAAGAGTAAGAGTTTCAAGTGTGTGTATTATTAATAAAAGAATTAAAGGACAAGATTGTGATACATCGAGACCCGGTTTATAATCAAATCGAATCATGAGGCAGATGAAGATTCACACCTTTATTAGTTCGTCATTAATATTTACATTTAGCAGATGCTTTTATAAAAAGCGACTTACAAGTGAGACACACTCACACACCAATGGTAGCAGAGCTGCATGCAAGGTGCTAGCTTGCCATCGGGGGCAACTTAGGGTTCAGTGTCTTGCCCAAGGACACTTCGGCATGGATCACCCGGGCCGGGATTCGAACCACCAACCCTACGATTAGTGGATTAGTGGACAACCCGCTCTACCGACTGAGCCACAGCCGCCACAGGTTTGGGTAGTCTCAAACAATGATTTTTTTTTCAAAATGAGCTCTCAGCAGCAGCACAGAGCATCGTCATCATCATCATCATCATCATCATCATCATCATCATCATAATCCTCCTCTTCAGCTGGACACTTGAGCTGTGGATCCAAATCTCACTAGCCAATCAGTGTCAATTGTGGTTTAGCCCACCCACATGTGAGATTTAGCCTGCAAACATTCCAGTACACCACAACACTCTATACCAGTGAGTCCTCTAGATCTGCTCCTTTACCTAAGAAAAAAAAACAACTATTCACAAGAAGCTTGACTAAACACACATGTTTTCATCCTGGACTTAAACACTGAGACTGTATCTGAGACCTGAACACTAATTGGAAGGCTGTTCCATAACTGTGGAGCTTCGTAAGAGAAAGCTCTTCCCTCTGCTGTAGCCTTCACTATTCAAGGTACCAACAAATAGCCTGCACCTTATGATCGGTGTAGGCGTGGCAGATAAAAAAAAAAAACAAAAGTTCACTCAGGTGCTGTGGTGCGAGACTATTTAGTGCTTTATATGTTAGGAGTAGTATTTTATAATCAATGCAAAATTTTTCTTGGAGCCAGTGCAGTGTGGATATGATAAGGGTGATGTAGTCTTATCTTCCGCTTCTAATAAGGACTCTTGCAGCTGTATTCTGGACTAACTGGAGCTTGTTTATGCACCTACTGGATCATCCAGACAGTACGGCATTGCAGTACGTCAGCCTAGAGGTGACGAAAGCATAAACTCATTTTTCTGCATCCTTATAGTCACATTATATTTCTTATCTTAGCAAGGTTTCTGAGATGAAAGAAGACTATCCTAGTAATATTAACTACTTGAGTGTCAAATGATAGACTGGAGTCAATAATCACTCCAAGGTCTTTTACAGTTGCACATGATGTAACAGAAAGGCCATCCAGAGTTACTGTGAGATCGGAAAGCTTGTAACCTAGTACAAGTACTTCTGTCTTTTCAGAATAAAGCAAGAGGAAGTAAGTAGGCATCCAGTGTCTAATGTCCTTTACACATTCCTCAACATTATTGAGCTGGTGTCTGTCGTCTGGCTTTGCTGAAACATACAACTGTGTGTCATCAGCATAAAAGTGGAAAAAAAGCAGTGGGCCTAAAACAGAACCTTGAGGAACACCAAACTATACCTCAGAATGCGTAGAGAAGTCACCATTTACATCTACGAACTGATAGTGATCAATCAAATAAGACCTGATCCAGGACAGGACCTTTTCCTTAATGCCAGCGACATTTCTAGTCTACAGAGGAGAATAGTCTGATCAGTTGTATCAAAAGCTGCACTAAGGTTGAGTAACACAAGCATGGAGACACAACCCTGATCAGAGGCCAGTAGTAGGTCATTTACCACTTTAACCAGCACTGTCTCTGTTCTACGATGAGGTCTAAATCCTGAGTGATACATTTCATGGATATTATTCCTGTGTAGGTACGAGCTGCTGTGCTACCACCTTTTCTAAGATCTTGGAGATAAAGGGGAGATCTGATATTGGCCTATAGCTGGACAGTTGACAGGGGTCGAGGTCAGGTTTTTTAATTAGGGTTCTGATAACTGCTAGTTTAAATGATTTAGGTACATCACCAGTGCTAAAGGATGAATTATGTTTAGAAGGACTTTGATTACTTCTGGAATCATCTGTTTAAAGAACCATGTAGGTAAGGGATCTAGAATATAAGATGATAAGTTTGATGAAGAAATGGTGTGACCACCATTATGAGTTGGTCCTATTACATCCTGACTGACCCGTACTGAATCTAGAATACACACAACTGCTGTTCTCAGAGGGTCTTCTGGGTTATTAAAAATGAATATTAAAGTCCCCAACAATTAATGCTTTATCTAGAGAAACAACCAGGTTTGAGATCAAATCTTCAAATTCTCCAAGGAATTCAGAACTTGGCCCAGGGGTCTGTAAATAATAATTAGCAGAATCGACTCGGTAGACTCCATCACTTACATGTGTAACTGCTCAATGCTCCAGGGTAGTGTATAAATGCATATTTAATAGAAGTAATAACATATAATGAACCACATAGTAATATCAATAACATGCAATGTAAATGTGGCTCAGTCGGTAGATCCGGTTGTCCACTAATCATGGGGTTGGTGGTTCGAATCCCGGCCCGGGTGATCCCATGCCGAAGTGTCCTTGGGCAAGACACTGAACCCTAAGTTGCCCCTGATGGCATGCTAGCACCTTGCATGCAGCTCTGCTACCATTGGTGTGTGAGTGTGTCTCATTTGTAAGTCGCTTTGGATAAAAGCGTCTGCTAAATGAATAAATGTAAATGTAAATGTAAAATACCAACAATTGTGCATGTGCAAGAACTAGTAACGGGCACTGACACAGACTGCAGGAGAAAGGTAAAGATGACGACTATTAGGAATGTGCAAATGATCTTGCTGCAGTTTAGATTAGTATCGCTAAAGGGCGAGGTACATGTTCAGGAGTTAGGAAATGAAATTGTCTTGAGTAGTGTGAGTCAAATTAGATTCATAAAGATCCTCCTCTTGCCCGTTCCCAATGACAATATTACAGTGCCTAATCTGAAATCTGTTCGGTGCTTTTCCACTGCAGTGCCAAAACCGCTTCAGATCCAGCACTATAATTATGCTGGTATGGGACCGGCTGCGAGTAACACCCTAGATTGTTTAGCAATTAAGTTTAACAAATTCCCTGCTTCCAGGAACGTGTTCCGGCTTCTATGTTAGCATGGAACATTGTCATTGGAAAAGGCGAATCCACAATATTGCTTATTGGGAACAGGTACAAGGTTCTGATGCATGACCTTCTCACTAGAGCTAGAATGAAAACAGGCAAACTTATTACCATGTTTCTTTATTTCTAGATGAAAATAAGCATGTGCAGGATATGTGTACACCATGGCACAAAATATAGTTTCATCCTTGTCAGAAATGAGGACCGCCACGGTTGTCAGGAAAGTATACAACCTTAGGGGATGTCTGTCCTATTCTGTTTTACCTGATACCCCAGCCAGCCCAGATTTGTCAAAAATACATAGTTACATAGCTTGATAGTTTGAGAGATAAAATGATGGCAAACACCACAGGTCCCTATTTACAATACATAATCATGAGCAATATTTTGTCACATATTGATATCAAATCTGCTTCTAATTGCTGACAGAAATTTTCCAGCACTGGTGCATATCAAAAATTAGTGATCCAGTTCTTTCACAACTAAGTGTGTGTTGTTATTTGCCATATAGATGTCTAAGAGAAATCACAATTTGATTGCTCTATTTTTTTATTTTGGTGCTCTTTAGAATTTATATAATATTATATATAGTATTGATCAATTCTTCAAAAGATCAAGGGGTGGCCATTAGAGGTGACGTGGTGTTTTTAGAAATGTAATTCATGCTTTGTGTGTGTGTGTGTGTGTGTGTGTGTGTGTGTGTGTGTGTGTGTGTGTGTGTGTGTCTCCATTTTATGAATTTAAGATGTTTTCTTTTGCATTGCCATTTTATTCAAACTGGACCAAGGAAAATGTTTTGAGAGAGTCTAGTCTGGTGAAAGTTTTGGAACCCCATGGCTTGTTTAAGTGCCAGCATGCAAACATGAAAACTGTGTTGTTGAACTGGTAGTTTCTAAGGTGCTTTTGGCCTTTGTTCTAAGCACAGTCTCTTTTAAGCTGATGAGGTACACGTTCTGGTATGAGACCCCTTCACTGCAAGCTTTCCACACTATGCAAGACCTGCTTGTGACACTGTTTGTTTGGGTGTGATTCATACATTCACTTCTATAAGTAGCTTTGACGTGTTGTGTACAAAGTGTGGCTGGAATCTGAAAAATGGGGAATGAATTAAGTTTGAACAAAATCTAAAGGGGAAAATACTTCCAAGTATTTTTAGTATTGCAAACAGTATTGTTTTTGTTTAAGTGCTGTCTGATTTTCCATGATGAATGGAACACAATAGGAGTAATACCTAGGTTTACAAACATTTTTACTATTATATGGTATATTTTTCTATATCTTGGTATTGTATATATATTTTTTATTGGTAGGCCTTTAAAAAAAAAAAAAACCCTTGTTGTGTAATGTAAAAAAAAAGCTATGTAAAATACCTATTAATCATAGTTTTTAATATGATTGTTTGTGCATGTTTAGAAAAGTCATATTTTTTTTAAAGCCAGCCCATCATAGACTGCTATTGCATGCAGTGAAATCTCCAGCCCAATGTGAACAAGCTCGAACAGGACCCACTGAGCTCTGAACTCACCGACTCAATTAATCCACAGTTTGAGATAGGTCATGTTGAGATAGGTCATGGCCAAAAGGATTGAAGAGCAGTGGTCCCAGTTTAGCCATTTATCGCTACACAAAGTTTCTAAAAAGTGATGCATTTTGGATCATTCATGGGAAATGCTAATAAGTGACGGATCCTTTACATTTGTGCTCGTCATTTTGCACTTTGTCATTGCATGTCATTTACGTTAGCACGTAAAGATTCCCATATGAGAACCTACCCCGATTCTCTTGAAATCTGCAGTTCTTTGTCCCGTGAACTGACTCTTGTGCTCGGAACGCTTTTGGGTACACATGAACATTGAATGTTAACGGTATTTGTTCTGCTCTTCACTGGATAACCTCTTTTTTCACTCAGTATGTCCAAGGATTGACCTTCTGTCTATGCCAACTGAACGGAATGTGACTTGGCCATGCCACCTTGAAATCCAGAAGCTCACAGTGGAGCGCTAAATATACCAGCATATTACTATGTGAAAAATAAACCCTGTCCAATCTTTAATAATATGTGAATGAGTCTCAGCTGCTTGTTGGTTTTCATTATTGAGAAGCTTAGCATGCAGAAAATGGTGGCTGTCAGTAAGTAAGACTGCTCTAGGTCATTGGCGTATCCAGACCAGTTTTAGAGGAGGAAGCCAGGAGCAGCACAGGATTGGGTCTACTGGGCCATCGATGAATAATGCAAATTAACTTTAACCTTAGTAACATGATACAGTTAGATAACATTTACATAACATAACTACTACTTATTTCTAGTAGAACATGTACGTTGTCACTATAAAACCCAAATTTGGGCGCTTTAGATTTCTTTGTTTGGAGTAAATGCCAAATAACTGTGAGGTTAAACCACCACTCAAGAGTGCTATAACTAACTATTGGATTCTCAATTCTGATTGGTCAGTAGATCTTGATTAATTTGATGAATTAATTTGAACAGCATTTCTGACAGTAGTTTCTGTTGGAAGGTAAATCATCGACTTACACAGGATTAGTATGGCGAATGCTCCATATAAACAGATTCAAATGTTGTGTAATTGTTGATGCAGTGACGTTCTTTATAAGGAGATGTTTATTTAGTATTTATGGAAGGAGTCTCCGTTGTCAGTGCTTTGTAAGTGAAACGTAATGCTGTTATACATTTTCCGATTTCCAATGGAGGAATGTCTTGGTTTCTTGGCAACATGACAATCTTCATTTCCTTCAGGTCTGCAGAGAATACACCTGACACCATTATGAACACCAAAATGTCCCGAATATGTGAAATGAATTAAGCTGGTCTGAAATATGTTTTGTACGCTAGCTAATTCAGGTCATTATTCTCTAGTGTTATATTTCATGTAGGCTAAACGTTTTCCTGTAAATCTAAATAAATTAATGAATATAGCATTGCTTACAATCCAAATGTCACGGTTCTAAGGACTCTGGACTCCATTTCCCATCAGCCACCGCAAGTCACATGGTTTTCTGCACCTGATTCATGTTTTGGTTAATGAGCACTGGGGTGTATATATAGTTGGGTTTTTCACTTGGTCTGGGTCTTTCGTTAAATGTAAATGTGTTTAGACTCCTGTTCTGTGTTTCTCGG
>JAFFST010045471.1:15032-23951 GCA_022414735.1 Noturus placidus
CCTCATTGGTAAGGATTTGGCAAGGGACTGTAATAAAGCTCATTCTGAGACTGAGACACTTCATTAGTTCTACTGAGGGGTAAGAAATATCCAGTGTGTCGGAAGTGTGACGCAAAACTCTCACAGGTCGAACTTTTTAATACATGTACATCATTCAATATTAATTCAGTTGACAAGCTATAAAACATGCCGCAGAGTACATAACGTGCATTGAAAAACAAAACAAAATAAATAAATCAAGCATCGGGGGCGCACGGTGGCTTAGTGGTTAGCACGTTCGCCTCGCACCTCCAGGGTCCGGGGTCCCGCCAGAGTCCCGCCAGGGCCAAGTGTGTGCGGAGTTTGCATGTTCTCCCCTTGTGTCGGGGGTTTCCTCCGGGTACTCCGGTTTCCTCCCCCAGACCAAATACATGCACGGTAGACTGATTGGCGTGTCTAAAGTGTCTGTAGTGTATGAATGTGTGTGTGTGTGTGAGTGTGTATATGATTGTGCCCTGCTATGAACTGGCACCCTGTCCAGGGTGTACCCCGCCTTGTGCCCGATGCCTCCTGGGATAGGCTCCAGGTTCCCCCGTGACCCTGGTAAAGGAGTAAGCCGTAGAGGATGGATGGATGGAAAAAAAGCATCGTTCAATAAAGCCAGAGAAACGAATCTAGTTAAAATTAAATGTATGATTTTGATCGAGCAGAAGCTGTTGATAGATGTAAGAACAGCAGGTGTGATAGTAGGTCCATAACAAAATCAATACACATTAATACGCTGGTTGCAATACGAGCGGATTATCTTTTCTATAGTAACCACTTAGAAAGGGACTCGTATGGCGTACGTTCCAAATAAACAGACGTGAAGCTGCTCCTTTACGTTTGTGGACACAGGAATTTCTCCTTTATAATTTCAGAAACATGTGGGCTGCTATAACATTCATCTACAACATTCAATGCAGCTATATAAAAAAAAAAAAAAAAAACATTTGAATTGCTGACAAATCGCTGATTATGTTCCTATATAAGCACGCCTTGTTCCTGATTCGTAGTAAACTTAAGACCCAGCGTTGTGACTGTACCTAGCTATGCTAGTGGTAGTACTAACGCTCCAGCAATAAACTTCCAAATGGGGTCTACTCATCTTGGTCGTCACAGCTGGAAACGTGCATGAAATTGCACGAGCCAACTCCGATGAAACGTTCCGAAGTTCAGATGAAGCAGAGAGCCGGTGCGAACAGGTATGGCGAGCTCATTTTGTATAAGCGCCAGAACGAAATCATTGATTAGAATTTCGTGTGAGATCACGTTGGCCCGGTTCCTCTGCGGGCCCAGCTTTCATTTGTTCATTCTTATTCATTTATATTTCCTTGAATAATAATGGGGGCTTTACTCTCCATTGAGTTCACACAATGAGACAAAATTGGTGCCCAAAAAAAAATTACATTCATCTTTGATGATGTAAAAACATGGGAAAATCCGAGTCAGACGCTTGAAGAATAGCAAAGAGGGAATGGTGGTGGTGGTGATGTGGTGGTGGGTATGCACATAGATCCTTTTGTGTCCTTTATCTCATCCATTGAAATGAACATTCCTGCTTCATCAATCACTTCCTGCCAAAACACCACTGCTGAAATATGTCTGGTGCAAACTCGGTGCTGTTCTGCCAAAAAAAAACACCCCCAAAAACCCCACCGTCATCAATGAGTGCCTCTGGATTGTTGCCTGCTACCATGTGGGGACGGACAGAGAAAGATAAAGGCTTTCACACCAGATGTGTTTGGTTTTTCCTTCACTGTCGAGGCTCACGGATTAAGGTTAGATTAGGGCAAGATGCGTGGTTAGCAATTAGAGCTTCTCTCCTGACTTGTATGTTGAAATTGGTCCAAACTGGGTGACAAACAGATTTGTCGTGGAGATAAAAGTCACAAAGAACATGATAATATATGCGGTAGCATTTCAAATGAGTCACGGATTGATGCGCTTTACGCAAACCCAAAACAACAGAACTATTTTAATATTCATCATCATCATCATCATCATCAGGTATGATATTTACTTCAGTCCATCCTGGAGCAGGGGACACCGTGGACAGGGTGCTAATCAATCACAGGACACAATCGCAGACAATTTGGAAATGCCAATCAGCCAACATGTCTTTGCACTGGGGGAGGACCCCGGAATAACCGGAGGAAACCAACGTAACTGAACGGTAGATCCAGACAAACAACCAATGATGATGAGTCATGTTTCCCTCAATTACTGCAAGTTGCCCAATCCCTGAAGAAGCAAAGCATCCCCACACCATAACACTTCCACCACCATGCTTGACCATAGGTATGATGTTCATTGTGTGGAATTTGGTGTTTGTTTTCCGGCGCAGTCTTCCAAACAGATTCAACTCATCAGTCCACAGAACATTCTCCCAAAAGCTTCGAGGATCACCAAGGTGTGTTTGGCAAAATTTAGATGAGCCTTAATGTTCTTCTGAGTCAGCAGTGGTTTTCACCTCGCCACTCATCCATGGACGCCATATTTGCCCGTGATAGTGGAGTCATGAACAATGACCTTTATTGATGCAAAGGAGGCCTGTGGGATCCTTTGATGTTGTCCTTGGCTCTTTTGTGACTTCCTGGATGAGACGCCGCGGTGCTCTTGGAGGAATTTTGGAAGGGAATCGCTACTGATTTGGAGATACTAAAAATGACTGTCTATTTATAGTTATATTCCAAAAATGATTTCTCCTCACGACTACACCAAAACAATCCCATATTACTTCATCATTACTAAGTCACTGATGTGCAACATCCACCACTACTACATCAGTCAATAACAACAGAACAAGAGCGTTAAGCTAAATCTGTGATTTGCAGCCAGAACTACGGTCTGCGCTGCTATTATAGAAGATCAATCAACACCTTCTGACCAGTCACAGATGAGATTTGTAACAATTAAGCTGTAGAAAATCATTCTTTAGTGGTGTATTTCTCCTCCACAGGTACGGTGATGACCCCAAACTACCTACGATCCCCTAAAATCAGTGTGTTGCCGTTCTGCGACTGCAGCAACAGCGGCAACAGCAAAGAGGACTGCGAGCGTTTCACGGAGTTCTTCACGGATAACGCCTGTCTGCGTGAGTAACACCACCGTCTCCCTCTTCTCCTCCTTCATCTCTCACTGTTTTCTAATATTTCTACCCTGAATCTCGCGGTCTGATCTCCGGGAGCTTTCAGTTTCCTGTCGTTCTTCACGCTTTGTGCATCCTGCACTCTTCATTCCTCACAGTGTCTTTCTCGCACCACTTCCTGACACCTGTCGAATCGTGTTCTTGAACCACTTTCCTTGTATTATCCCGTGTGTTTCAGTAATAAAATGTTCAACATCTTTATACCGCTATGTTTACGCAGCTATTTACTGAAAAGGGACCTTTTCAGCATCACATCGAGACTTGATGAGATGAGATATTAACCCTTTTACACCATTTATTCTTGACGTAGTAAATGATTTTTGATTTAACGCTATTACAACAATATACGTTCCACGTTTTTTTTTTCTTAAATCCACATTTAAATGCTGTATAATATATATGGATGAACAAAAATAGCTTGGCTTGTATCAGCTTGTGCTAGCGCTTGGTTACTGTAGATACAGTAGCAGTTATTATATAAGTGTACTAAATGTAAACATAACTATTATGTAACGTAACTAGGGCGGCTGTGGATCAGTCGGTAGAGCGAGTCGTCCACTAATCGTAGGGCTTGGTGGTTCGAATCCCGGCCCGGGTGATCCCATGCCGAAGTGTCCTTGGGCAAGACACTGAACCCTAAGTTGCCCCCGATGGCAAGCTAGCACCTTGCATGCAGCTCTGCTACCATTGGTGTGTGAATGTGGTCTCATTAGTAAGTCGCTTGTAAATGTAAAAATGATATTTCTATAAAGCTGCTTTGAGACAATGTACCATTGTAAAAAGCGCTATACAAATTGATTAATTAATTAATTAATTAATTAACTATTAATGACATTTTTTTAATTGTGATCGGAGTATCGCTGTGCTACAGGACAAGAGGAATGGAACAGCTCGACCGTAACACTGATTATTTTCCTGTTAACAGCACACCTCGGTGTGTTTTGGTCTTTACATACAGTATCACAATTATTCAATAAGGCTTTCTAAAAATATGGCATTTGCTTTTTTTTGTTTGTTTCTTCTAACTGAATGTTTTTTTTTTTCAAACCTTAAGCATTATGATAGAATATTCTTGCCATTTCTTTGAAAACAGACACCTTTTAGACCTATCGGTTTATCTCTCAAATGGAATACAGTTGTTTTTGTATCCACAATGGCAATATTGTGCTTGTTGAAAACTGCGATACATCACCTCAGGTCTATCATAACCAGATGTACGCTCCAAAGTCCCTATCGCTACCAGTCATGTTTCAGCACATCTTTAATTAAACGCAACCCAGTGTGAGGCGAGACGAATAGAGTGACTACAAATCGTTTCATAATGCTGTGGTATGAGGATTTCTGAGGCTTTTTGGCATAAAACTACTTGAATTGGTGAAATTACAAATCGCACAACACGGAATACGTTTACATGGACAGCAGTGATCTAATGATTGACCTTATTCTGAATAAGCCAATATTCTGATTAAGGTGTTTACATGCGTCGCGTTTAATCCTCACTTGTTCCAGTTTTACGTGTTATAGAACATAGATGGATTAACAGCACACGTCATTACGTCACCGTGCGACGCCGTCCGACGTCCCTCCAGGATTTCACGTATCGACATACGGTTCGTCTTCGTTATGGTACCGTATACAGTTTCGGGTGTTTCATTTTTAATTTTACGAACTCTTCAAATGCAGTTAATTATTTGTCATGCTATACATGCTAATAGAGGACTGCATGAAGCCGTGGGCAGTGTACTTACTTATTATATAGCAGTTAAGTATGCGGTTTGGGACGCAGCCGTGTTCTCTTGTTTGCCGTCAAACGTTTGAGTGCTGCCGTGTGTGTATGTGTCCTCCACGTCCGCCACGACGTTAATAAATGTGATTAAAGTGTGTACATGTCTGTAGCGCACGTCGATAATGCGACGAAAACTGGAATACTCCACACGTCTTAATTCCGTTTGTGTTTACTTTGAGTATGACTTTAATCGGATTAAGGTCATCAATAATCGGGCGGCTGTGGCTCAGTCGGTGGAGCGGGTTGTCCACTAATCCACTAATCATAGGGTTGGTGGTTCGAATCCCGGCCCGGGTGATCCCATGCCGAAGTGTCCTTGGGCAAGACACTGAACCCTAAGTTGCCCCCGATGGCAAGCTAGCACCTTGCATGCAGCTCTGCTACCATTGGTGTGTGAGTGTGTCTCATTTGTAAGTCGCTTTGGATAAAAGCATCTAATAAATGTAATCGCTGTTTACATGCTAGTTTCGTAATCAGAGTATCGGATTATTGCTGTCCGTGTAAACGCACCGATTGTTTCGCAGTGATGTTTGTGGGTAAATGAGACCTTTTAGCTGTACTCGTGTTCGATGAAGTCACGTGACACGCCTTGGCCAAAATCAGCGGGAAGTCTGAAAAACTGCAAGCTCCTCAGAATATTCTAGAGTTTGCATGATTTTGCGTTCATTTCTGCGATCGCAAAATCCTGGAGGAACTGACGAGTGATGTTTGGAACAAGAAGCCAAGAGGGGATTGTGTGTTTTCCCGGAGATTCATTCCTGTCTGACCTGAAGGACATTTGTCTGCAGGTTAAACTGGGTTGCATGCTGTCCATCTCTCTCTTCTTTTTTTTCGGTGCTCTTCTCATCTGTCTACCAAACACACGCATCATCTCTTTACTCTTTGCCAGGTCATGGCAGCATGAAAACGCTCCGACGCTCACATCATTCCCTTTTGTCCCTCGGTGGATACTAGGGCACAGAGACAGACAGCTCTCTCGTCGTCTCTCTCCTCTCTCGTGTCTCATTAGCCGAGCTGAGTGCTAAACGCAGTGACAGGTGTTGGGGCACCTCGCCTGTAGGCCTCTTTCCAGTCTGTCTGTTCTTGCAGCCATGGCTGAAAAGAAGCGTGAACGGTCAACCGTTTTAATACATTCGTTACAATCATTGTATTGCAGTAGCTTTCAATGCTATTCCGTTAGATCATCCAGCACCGACTCGGAGAAACCCGAGGAACAACGTTTGCTACCTTTGTTTTATGATCTTCTAATGATTACAAGAGACTAGGTTGTTACTGTGTAGAACAACAACAAGTGAGTTAACGTAGCTAACTTGCTAGCTAAATAACTAGCTTGATAGCAAACTCTGTCATGGCAGTGTTAAATAACTTCCAGAGGTAGAAATGTGAAGAAAAGATCAAATGCAAAACAAATGCTAGCACGCGTCACCTGAGCTGGGCTAACTAGCTTGTATACTTGTGAAGTTACAATAGAGCAAACAATCATAATAAGTGATGTTGTAATAAAAACATTAATAACACATGAGACTCAGCTAAAAACTCACCTGCTTCATATAAATAGAATTTGGATGGTTCATGAATTCTAACTAGCTAGCTGTATAATTTTAGCTAGTTCACTAAAGACACGTTTTTTTTTACCGCCGTCCTTCGTCGTGTGCTAGTGTGAACATAGTGTCACAAAGCACTCGTTTCCAAAAACGCCTCACAGAAAGCGTCACCATATCAACAGTAACACCCATTTCTTTACTCGCTTCATGTACATGCGAATGAGCGATAATGTGCGATTAGCTAGCATTAACATCAGTGCTCCCGTTACAGTAAATGAACAAACACCTTCTGAGCAATCCGAGAAATCGACACGCCGCTTCGGATACAGTACGAATACAAAAGAAATCCCTTTCGGAGTCCTTGAAGACGTTCCTATTCACAATATGTGTTTCAGTTACGTAGGAACAGGAAGGATCGGTATCGTATTACATAGAACGCGAGAACAGGCCGGTCTGAACAAACACTACGTTAATAATTAACTAGTCGAGTCGGGCATATTTCCATCGTGATTGATGCTCATGGACAACGAACAGTCAATCATCAAACTTCTCCACTTTCAATGACATCCTGTACAATCAGAAGCGCCTCATCATCGGTCTGATCCAATATTTACCCAGCTGAAGGTTACGGTATCGCTGTTCCGAGGGGTGTCGGGGACAGAATTTAGATATCGACGTGCACGGCGGCGGTGTTCGGCATGTTTATCTCTCGAATATAAACACACCTCGCTCCGAGACAAGAACGTGTACTCTGGTAACAAAAAATAAATAAATTCTACGTATTACAGACGTCGATCTGGAGGATCGATGAAGGTCCATACATGAAAACGACGTCCTCCGCGAGTACACATATTAGACCTTATAATGAGTAAAACTCTCATTCCAGATATCGGTGAATCAGCACTTATTCCCAAGAGTCTCAGACAAATCTGAGACGGACGTATGACATTTAAACGGAAACAGTGAATTAGCTTCAGCCTTATTATACCAATAATAATAATAATAATAATAATAATAATAATAATAATAATAATAATAATAATAATAATACTCTTTTCTGGAAGACTTGAAGTCAAATTAAAAATAAACTCAACACAGACTAACCTTTTCTCTAACCGTAACCTTTACTTTTTTCTAACTAATAATTAATTAAATAATTATATCAATCCATCCATCTTCAACCGCTTACTCCTTTATCAGGGTCACGGGGAACCTGGAGTCTATCCCAGGGAGCATCGGGCACAAGGCGGGGTATACCCTGGACAGGGTGCCAGGGTGCCTGGACAGGGTGCCAGTAATTATATCAAGCTAACGTTTAATTAATAAAGCTTCACCCACATGTGAGCACCATTTAGAGCTAGACTTTTAATTATATAAGAACTCCGATGTAATTAAAGTCAGATTTAATTTAAGGTTTTTTATTTATTTATTTAATAAAAGTTGCTGAAAGTTAGACCCAGTGATGAAAGAATATAATATAACATAACATGACATGATTGAAATAAACCAAAGCTTAATTGATACAATGGCATCTCGTGCATGTCGTGTTGATACAATATCATAACAACCTCATAAAAGCTGCGACGACATCTAAGCATCTTTTGAATAACCCGGAAGTGTGATTAAGCGCACGAAGCAGTGCTTTAGAGTGTCTTTATTTATTTATTTTTTTTTTACATAAACGTGTCTATTACTGGACTAATGAGCTAATTAATTAACACACGGTTTGCACGTTCAATACGTCATTTATTTACATTTATTCATTTAGCGGACGCTTTTATCCAGAGCGACTTACAAATGAGCCACACACACACACCAATGGTAGCAGAGCTGCATGCAAGGTGCTAGCTTGCCATCGGGGGCAACTTAGGGTTCAGTGTCTTGCCCAAGGACACTTCGGCATGGGATCACCCGGGCCGGGATTCGAACCACCAACCCCACGGTTAGTGGATTAGTGGACAACCCGCTCTACCGACTGAGCCACAGCCGCTATTTGCATTCTCTTGGTTGTTACAATGTCTGGCAATGTGAGCATCTGCCAATGAAAGAGCTTATAAGTGAATCTTACTTGAGCAATAAAAATGATTTGGTTTCGTATTCTAAAACCAGACCAGAGTTGATGAAGAGTAAAATCTCATCGTTGCGTTGGTCTAGAGACCGACAGTAGTGTCAGGCAAATACTATACCACTGTTCAGCCTTAGTGCAGGAAAACCTCACTGTTAGTGTTGTTCTGTGTATATACATACATATATATATATATATACACACACACACACACACACATACAGTGCCTTGCGAAAGTATTCGGCCCCTTTCAACTGTTCGACCTTTTGCCACGTTTCAGGCCTCAAACATAAAGATATAAAACTGTAATTTTTTGTGAAGAATCAACAACAGGTGGGACACAATCATGAAGTGG
>JAFFST010045471.1:40709-55381 GCA_022414735.1 Noturus placidus
TCTATCTATCTATCTATCTATCTATCTATCTATCTATCTATCTATCTATCTATCTATCTATCTATCTATCTATCTATCTATCTATCTATCTATCTATCGAAACTACAATCCAATCCACACAATTTTGATTATTTTGAACAGAGCTGGCTATGCATTGGATTAATCCAGTGCAATCTCCATCAGTCACATTTTAATCTTCACGAGCGTTACTCTAACAGCATGTGATCACGAAAAAACAATGTTTAAATATGGTAGCACTGGGAGAACGGAACATCTTCTAAAAGTGCTAAGTGGAATAAAACAACGTCTGAGAGAGACTGGTTCTGAAAAGACTTTGTGGGAAGGGTGAAAACTCATCACAGGGCATTACCTGAGAACGAACTGCTCAGATGTATAAATGTTGGTCTCTCTGGATAAGATCCGGGTGCCAAAAATGTACATGAGACAGACCAACAGAATTATCTGGGTCAATCAAGCGTTTCAAACACACACTCACTGGTGTAATATACTGTGCCCGTATCTGAGGTTTCTGCTGCGAGATATCTAGATATGCCTTACCTATGGCAACAACTGAAGAGAAAAACACAGGATGGAAAGATACACTTCAAAGAAGGGTGCTTAATATAATATAATATAATATAATGAGTGAGCAATCGCCGCTTAGCTTTGGCTTGATCATGCACTCGGGTACGAGCAAGGCTACTTCTGCTAGCGTGAGCGCAGAGGAAGAACGTGAACAAAGAAAGTAGGCCTTCTGTTCTGCTCGTGTAATTAGGAGTAGATGTGTTGATGCATTTCACATGCTACTAGGTCCCGGCTTTTGTCTGTATTAAGCGGATTAAGCGCATGCTGCCCGGGTTTGGTCTGATGAGGGATCCAAAAGTGGCTTTACAGAGCATTCGCTGCCTGATTGAGCCACAACAATAGAGACATGGAATAATTAAAAGATTATCTGGTAAGGCAGATAGGGGCACAGCGGAGATGTTTGTGTGCCTAAAGGGCGGCTGTGGCTCAGTCGGTAGAGCCGGTTATCCACTAATCCACTAATCGTAGGGTTGATGGTTTGAATCCCGGCCCGGGTGATCCCATGCCGAAGTGTCCTTGGGCAAGACACTGAACCCTAAGTTGCCCCCGATGGCAAGCTAGCACCTTGCATGCAGCTCTGCTACCATTGGTGTGTGAGTGTGTCTCATTTGTAAGTCGCTTTGGATAAAAGCGTCTGCTAAATATGTAAATGTAATCATTGCGTCTGACTTTTATAGCGAATACCAATTCAAGCTAAAAACTATTTCAATGATAGATTTGCATGAAAAGACAAATATAAGTAGCAACGTTGATTCATGCGCATGGATTTATTTATTTATTTACTTACTTACGAATTCGCACGTAGAAATTTGAACACATCCGATGGGTGTAAATCTTTTCAAAATGGACGTCTAGAACGTCAACGGCGTGCATGTCGGTCATCGTATCCTTTTCGGTCGCCATACAACCGCGATTTCATCGTTTTGACAGCTTCATCGCGGTTTTAAAACGTGGAACAATTCAAAAACATTTTATTAGCATTAATCACACATAACACGGGTCGCTGTGTCTCAGTCGGTAGACCGGGTCGTCCACTAATCCACTAATCGTAGGGTTGGTGGTTGGAATCCCGGCCCGGGTGATCCCATGCCGAAGTGTCCTTGGGCAAGACACTGAACCCTAAGTTGCCCCCGATGGCAAGCTAGCACCTTGCATGCAGCTCTGCTACCATTGGTGTGTGAGTGTGTCTCATTTGTAAGTCGCTTTGGATAAAAGCATCTGCTAAATGAATAAATATAAATGTAATGTAACACTGCTGTGGCCTCATGAACACATCTGCAATGATGAAGACATGTTCTGGGTGACCACAGATGTCTCTCAAATGAATTAATTACAAGGCACAATCAAATCAGGGCACGGACGGTCAGAAGGCTAAAGTGCTCTTTAGCTAATGGAACGTCAAACACGTTAAAGCGCAGTTTGGTTGCCTGAGCTGGTTGGATGATTAACCCCCATTAATGCTACTGTTTTGTAAATGGAAGCATGTGAATAAGCGGCATAAACATCTATGAACTTAAGGTTGAAGCATTCTCTAAATCTACTACAGCTCTTTTGTATTCTTAACTCTGGTTGGTCAGAAAGACTTGAATAATGTTCTCTATGTAATGTTTTTATAGGGACCGCGAAGTCACAGGGATTCGTATGGAGAAAGATCCACATCATGAAAGTTAAAATTATAAATGCGCTGTTGAGGCATTTCTGGTAAAACAGCCTAGAAGCTGAAATTTACATGATTATTTACAACATCGGGGCGCACGGTGGCTTAGTGGTTAGCACGTCCGCCTCACACCTCCAGGGTCCGGGGTTCGAGTCCCGCCAGGGCCATGTGTGTGTGGAGTTTGCATGTTCTCCCCGTGTGTCGGGGGTTTCCTCCGGGTACTCCGGTTTCCTCCCCCAGTCCAAAGACATGCATGGTAGGCTGATTGGCGTGTCTAAAGTGTCCGTAGTGTATGAATGTGTGTGTGAGTGTGTATGTGATTGTGCCCTGTGATGGACTGGCACCCTGTCCAGGGTGTACCCCGCCTTGTGTATGTGATTGTGCCCTGCGATGGACTGGCACCCTGTCCAGGGTGTACCCCGCCTTGTGTATGTGATTGTGCCCTGCGATGGACTGGCACCCTGTCCAGGGTGTACCCCGCCTTGTCTATGTGATTGTGCCCTGCGATGGACTGGCACCCTGTCCAGGGTGTACCCCAATGCCTCCTGGGATAGTCTCCAGGTTCCCCGTGACCCTGAAAAGGAGTAAGCAGTTGAAGATGAATGGATGGATAGATTTATAACATCATACTGGAGTGTAAAGCTTAGATATGACTTCTGAAACAACGTGGGGTTTTGATTTGTTGATTTGTTTTCAGGGTGCTGCTGGTTTTCTATTCATTCAGCCTTAAGGAACATCTAGTGAAGGCTTTGTGGAAAAAAAACCAGAGGAAGCACTTTTTAGATCGTAAAACAGTAAGGACGCATCACTGGCGTTAATACTACACAAAGGACACATAGCAGATGCCTTAGCGAGGCGAGCCAGTTTTTGTCGCACCACCTGGCCCTTTATGAAGAGCCTCCTGAGGTGAAGTGTCATCACGCCAAACCAAGGTCATCCGTCACATTGATGAGTGTTCCCCAGCAGCAATCAGCCACACTTCAGTCTCCAAGGTGATTCCAAGGTTACGCTCAGAGGAAAGACACTCATGTCCTGTGATTTTTTTTTCCCACTGAGTGATAATGAGGCTTGGAATCATCCATAAAGCATCAGCACTATAAAGACCCATGCGACAATGATCAAAGGAGTGAGAGTTATTGTAATTGTAAACACAGGGTTACTTTTAAATATGCTGCAATTTAACGAAAAATGTTTAGATTTTTTTTTTTGTGCGCAAAACACACTTTCATCCGCTAACGACGTGCTTGGTGAACGTACGATTAAGCTTTGAAGCGAAGAATCTCAGCGATAATCTGTTGATTAAACACATTAAAGCGCTCGCTTTAACTTAGCCTTGAGAATATCTTCAGAAGTGCAATGGGTTGATGTCATTTTGCCACATATCAGAATTTCTTGCTCAATTAAATGACAAAGCGGCCATATCGGTTTATTCCGCTAATTACCATCGGATGGCCTCAGACCATTAGCGTTGAAACGTTCTCCATCACCGTAACTGTTTTAAAAAAACACCTTTATAAATGAGTATCAAAGTACAAAAACCTTATTAGTGTTCATACAGGCGCAGTACAGCATAATTCAAACTAATGCCACAGAACAGACTCAGCAGTACGCTCGTGTGAAAAGATAACCGTTTACGCCATCTAAAACGTACCCTGTCTAATGTATTTCGCGAGGTTTACAACCAAAAATGTTGGATTTTGCTGTGTCTTTTTTCAAATTTTGCAAGACTTATGTGTGGTTTTTCTGCGGAAACCTGCTTGGCGGCTGCGTCTCAGTCGGTAGAGCGGGTTGTCCACTAATCCACTAATCGTAGGGTTGGTGGTTAGAATCCCGGCCCGGGTGATCCCATGCCGAAGTGTCCTTGGGCAAGACACTGAACCCTAAGTTGCCCCCGATGGCAAGCTAGCACCTTGCATGCAGCTCTGCTCCCATTGGTGTGTGAGTGTGTCTCATTTGTAAGTCGCTTTGGATAAAAGCGTCTGCTAAATGAATAAATGTAAATGTAATTGGTAAATGAGACCTTCCGGCTGTATTGATGTTTGACACACATGAACAGTAGGCGGCATTGACCGAATGCTCGTTATGATGACGTCGCGTGGCCCACACCTGCAGATAATCCGTGGCAATTTTGGAGTATCGCAAGCTCCTTCAAATATCATCGAGTCTGCTTGATTTGGCGTTAACTTCTGCGACCGCACAAATCCTGGCGGGACTGTATACTGCATCATAATGTGTCTGGGGCATGCCTGAACAACCTGAAATACACCGAACAGATCATCAACTCAACCTCGCACACAGCTCAAATACGTGCTTACGAACACGTGTTTGCGATTTCTAGGCAACCCAATTAACCCAAATGAATGCAAATGTCAGTTTCATAAAACAGAATCCATACACGGTGACACGAAAAAACACACCTCAGTAAAAACTGAAGCGTTTACGCTGTCTAAAGAGAGGCGTGTTAGACGGAAATGTGGGGTAGGTGATTCCGAGACACTTTTAGTGATCAGACTGACATGGCGTTAGCTGTGAATACTATACTAGATCTGTTCCAAGAAGAAAATTCTGCTCACTGTAAATGGGAGAAAAGAGAAACAAGACAAACCACCAGCAGCCAACTAATCAAGACGAGACATTTTACATGCCTGTCGATTCAGAAGTCTACGCCTTGGATTTGCATTTAAGTATTCTAGCCAAGGAGTGTGCTTTTGGCACACTCCTTGGCTAGAAGTGTGCTTTTGGAAGGTATGGGCTGGATTTGAAGTTTCAAATCAGCTACTGTACATCGCACTGACAATCACTAAATATAGCTAGAAAGTCTGGAGTAATAGTGCCGTTAAAGGTCATCCAAATATGTTTGGTTACACAACACATGACATAAACGACACTGAACTCTGAAGTTTCTACGAATTTCTTGGCCAAGATAAATCTGGAATACAAAACGTAATTTTGTGAAATATCATCGCCACAATTTCCTGCAGCAGTGACATATGAGCCGTCTAAATGACACGTTTATATCATTTACTTCAGTACTATTATCTCAGTACCGTACTCGCCATGTTGAGGGTATTAACTAGACAGGAGATGTTTATGGTAATCGTCCAAGTTGGGGTTTTTTTGACCCAGATAAAACATCCTCGTCATTAAATATATGCAGTTACTGTCAAACTCCTAGAAAGGGTCATGGTACTGCTCTGAGAATAGGTATAATTAAGAGCATGATATCGGAGAACATCAGTGAATGGAAAGGACAGCTTCACAGATGCTCTTCTGCAGATGAATCGACCTTGTGTTTGCCCCCACTGTCCTTCCGTCAGTGTCGGCTAGATGCGGGTCACTAGATCGGTCTGAAGAGATCAGACACCACTTTGATATTTTTCTGGCACTTTCACCCGAACATTAAATATAAAGAACGTATGCAAATGCTACATGTCTTTAGAATTCTTCTTCCTGAGTAAGATTTTGTCAAGACCGTTGGTAAAATGCGATTATTTGACGTAATTTAGTATGCCGTCTTCCATTTTATAGCGGTAGCCTACTTGTGGATATACACCATGCAGTGATGAATTTATTAAGTAAGTGATCAAACTCTACATGGCATGCTGTTACAGAAAAATAATCAATCAATGCATAGAAGTTGAAAATTTTCCAATAACAGCACCATTAGGATGATTATTTTACTACAATAGCATGTCCTGAAGTGTTAAAGTCCTTTTATACCTCAGCAATTCACAAGCAATCAATTCATTGATCTCCCCCATCTAATGGTGGCTGTGGCTCAGTCGGTAGAGCGGGTTGTCCACTAATCGTACGGTTGGGGGTTCGACTCCTGGCCTGGATGATCCTTGTTTGTTTGGTTTGTTGTTGTTTTTTTAAACAGTGGGCATTTTGTCAAACTTTACATATAAAGAGACTCTTTCAATTGCACACTTCAATTTCTGACAACTCAGTCCTTTATAATATTAATGCCTGAAAAAAGACCCACTATTTATCTAAAGTAATGGTGCCCTATAGAAAAATAATAATGAGTCAGTGTGTGCCGATGGTAGCCGAAGCGCTGCAGTGGCCGAGCTGCATTATTGCTTTAGGTTTAGCCCACACCATGATTACGAGGAGTTCTTTCACTATTTCGATGTTACTTTATCATTTTTGTAGGTGTCGCTAATTATAAAGCAGCCTCTGCATGAACTGATTTCATAACAATTTTTCATCATAGTCGTGTGTGCATGGAAAAATTTGCAAAACTTGCGGAAAATTTGTTTGACTTGATTTGAACAACAAAAAAAAGTACACAAAACTTTACTTAAAGAATGATAAACGATCTATTACATATATCACACGAGAGGCCAGATCGGGCCATGAAGGGAGGAAGTGTGTAGGGGAAGGGATGGGTTGTTTAATGGAACAAATCAACGTTTGCATTGAGGTTAAGATATTGTAGTTCCAATCACATTTTCCTTTTGTTGCATTTTATCAATCTTAAAAGTTTTCAAACAACCTAGCAATCACATGACCACTAGGGCGGCTGTGGCTCAGTCGCTAGAGCGGGTTGTCCACTAATCCACTAATCGTAGGGTTGGTGGTTCGAATCCCGGCCCGGGTGATCCCATGCCGAAGTGTCCTTGGGCAAGACACTTAACCCTAAGTTGCCCCCGATGGCAAGCTAGCACCTTGCATGCAGCTCTGCTCCCATTGGTGTGTGAATGAGACACCGTGTAAAGCGCTTTGGATAAAAGCGCTATAATAAGTGCAACATTTAATGATTTTTCAACGTTTTTAAAAAATAAATCAGTTTATAGTTACATGTAATGTAGTGAAATGTCTGAAAAACAATCTGCTTCTTGTGATCACTTAAAGAGACAGTCCCTCACTAGTCTAATTTTTTGTCCCGCTCAATAAAACCAATGTAACTAAAATTTTAAATACGGCAAGCTTTACCGTATTAATGATGCAACTTTTTCCTTTGTTAGACAATACTTTTTAAAATAGTTTATTATAATACTATTATTAGTAATAATATTGATCATGTATTAGAATTGCGTTAAAATTAAACTGATTTCCTGGAGCTGATGTTAGAAGCCAACTGACCAATCAGATTTGAGAATTCAACAGCAATGTGGTATAAAGTACGTGAATAAAATGGAGACCCTACACATAGGTTTGAAGTGGATAGGGCTAGGTTTCGGCGAGGTAAAATACCGACTGGTTACTAAGTCTGGAAAATAATTACTAATAAACAGGTGAGCTACATAATTTAATTTCAACATAACCTCAGACATGATGCCTGCGCTTATGGGAGAGATTTTTTTTTTTTTTCTCAAAACCAACCAGAAAGCCTTAATGAGCAAATCCATAGAATACATCATTGAAATCAATCAAAATAAAATGTTTACAAGCACTGAAGCGCTCACTTTGAAGGAGTCTGGGACATGTCCTTCTCATCTTCATTTGGGAAAAATAACATCAGACATGCTCTTATATATATATATATATATATATATATAAACCTTTCAAATACTAGTGAACAGTACTGAACAGTGTGAACAATGATCAAGATTTAGCCAGCTATCTCAGTGTGAAGATTTTTAAATGCAGCTGGCCTCTAAGGTCCATAATTGCTGACAGGGTTCAGAAGGTTTAATGCGCTAGGCCGTGACCATGGAAAGTGCAGGTCAACGATACATCAATTTAGCCTTATTGCTCACTTATTCCACATTCAAACTGCTGCATTTCATTCATTCCCAGCGGATGCTGTGAAGCTAGGCTAGTCCTGTAGTATCACTGTTTGCTTTCTAAAAAGCCTCGTCGTTCTTACATTCTGCCTACAATCATCCCTTTACTCTTACATACGTTAGGACTGCAGGCAGACTGTTTAATCCTGTTTAAGTTTAATCCTGCCAGTCACTACACTCTAATTAAACTCATGTAGTGTACATATCAGAGCAATGAAGTAAGGAAGCAAATAAATAGATATGGTACTCTAATTATATCGCTAACCATGCAACAGTGTTAAAACTCTATGAGGAAGTGTAAATTATAAAAGGTTTATCAGTAATAAGGATATATCCACTGCACTATACCTTATTATAAGTAACGGCATTGAGCTTTGAAAGAACTTGGTTAACGGCAAAGAACTTGGTTAATATTAATGAGAATATATACTTCAGAATCCACCCCAAACAAACAACAAAAAAAAACAAACTGTACAGGCAAGATAGCATATAATGAGATGCTTCCTAGACCACTAGCAATGGTTTGATAAATACAGTTTAGTCCAATAGACAAACGAGAGAGAGAGAGAGAGAGAGAGAGAGAGAGAGAGAGCGAGCGAGAGAGAAAGAGAGCGCGAGAGAGAGAAAGAGAGCGAGAGAAAGAAAGAGAATGAGAGAGAGAGAGAGAGAATAAACTATGATTCCTGTAGAGGAATGGTGTTCAGTCTGTAGGAGGTGTGGTAGTCCGAAAGAGAGACAGAGGGAGGGGGAGAGAGAGAGAGAGAGAGAGAGAGAGAGAAAGAGAGTGCGAGAGAGAGAAAGAGAGCGCGAGAGAGAGCGCGAGAGAGAGCGAGAGAAAGAGAGAGAGCGAGAGAAAGAGAGAGAAAGAGAGCGAGAGAGAGAGAGCGAGAGAGAGCGAGAGAGAGAGAGAGAGAATAAACTATGATTCCTGTAGAAGAATGGTGTTCAGTCTGTAGGAGGTGTGGTAGTCCGAAAGTGAGACAGAGGGAGGGGGGGGAGAGAGAGAGAGAGAGAGAGAGAGACACAGAATACCTGGATTATACATGGACTCTATATATGTATCAAACACACCGAGATGCTGCAGCTGGAAAGACGAGATGAAGTGAGGTCATAAATCTGAATATCTTGGGTCAGTTATAAATAAATGTGAAATGAGCTTTTGCTAATGTTTTAAACAGCCCTGTATTCTAAGACATTTCCTTGTATCAAAAAAATAATCTAATAAAATCGTCTAAACAAGAAAACTAGTGATAATTATTCATTTTTGAATATGTTTTGATTTCGGCGTGTATGTGAGAGACTGGGATGACGGGGAGTTAGAGAGGAAGTGTGAGAAGAACCAGGATGCGGATGATGAACTTGGACTGCATGAGAATCTGGCACTTTGCCCAAGCTCTTCACACGAGCACGTGCTACACCGACAGAACGGCGTGTAAATCGCTCACAAACCGTGTATGCATGTTTTATTACTATTAGCATTTACATGCTTAGCTAAAGCTGGAAATAAAGTACACTGTTCTCGTCCATGACCACGTAAAGAAGCACATGACCATGGAAAGAAGTACATCCCAATGATCCTCAAGCACACGGTGTGAATGTTGCAGCATTTTGCATTTAAAAAAAAAGTGTTAATTTCGTTCAAATTGTAAACAGTAGCATGTAATATCTGGATGATAATCAATGTTTTACAAAGCTGTTCTGAAAGCTCCAAGCACAAGACCACATTTTCTTTTGTGCGTCTGCAGAGCCATTGAAATAAGTGCCTAGAGCACAGCGTTTCTTCGATAATTGCATTATTACTGTAGCAAGAGAGTAAAGCGTGAACAGCATGCTGCCAGCTTTGAAAACCCTTGGAGTCTTTCTTAAAACAAAAATAATAATAAAAATAAAATCAAAAGAGGATGGAAACTTGCGTGTGGGTAAAAAAAAAAAAAAAAAAAAAAAAGTACAGGTACATATACATAAGGGGCGTTTCACATTTCACTCCAAGATAGCAAAACTAACGTCACAAACACTGTATTCCCAAATGCAATATTTGGAATATAGCAGAAGGTCATGGACGCCAGGATCAGTATCAAACTTTTACTCCAAAGCTCTGGTTCTGAAGGCACACGTTTATGAGCTTTACCAAGGCTGTAAGGAAAATAAATAAATAAATAAATAAATGATAATAATAAAAGATGCATCACAGTAGAGGTCAGAATGCTATATGAATGCTAGGTTGATAATCAGCAGGACCAGTGACACATGCAGTGGCCGCTAGCAATACAAGAATTCTGATCGGCATCGTTTCTAAATAAATAAATAAATAAATAAATAAAGAAAAGAACATAAAAAAGAGGACTAAGAGGGAAGGGGAAGCTAGGAAAAATGACTGACCTTGCATTAGACCCTTTTATATGCACAAAGGCAGCCTCTCTCTCTGGGAACAAATAGGTTTTGTGCTGCTGGCAGTCTTTGGATAATCTTGTGCCTTTGAGCACAGCAGAGATGAAAGCTCAGAGTCTTCCACAAACACTCCAACAAGCATGCTCATCATTCACCACTCCACTCACTTCCTGTCTCCTTCTTTCAGCACTGAAGAAAATAAAATAAAATTAAAGTAAAAAAAACTGCCCGAATTCATACCTCAGTCAAGTCCACATTCCACTCAGGGTAGTTATAGCTCAAGGTTTTTTTATATCAAAGCAATTTATAATACAGACCACAGTGCAGTCACAATCCCCAGTGCCATATTCTCCTAGTAAGTATCAGTCAGAGATTTGATTTTTTTTCCTTAATTTTGAAGTCAATTTCATTCCTACGTTGAACACATGTTTCTCAGTGTGTTTGGAACTCTGGGTCATTTATGGCAACGAGGGAGACCAGGTGAGGTCCATTAGTAATCAGGTGACTGTGGGGATAGGTGTTTGACTGGAATTCTTGTGATGAGGTTGTGGACAGGGCGGCTGTGGTGGCTGGGCGGCTGTGGCTCAGTCGGTAGAGCGGGTTGTCCACTAATCCACTAATCGTAGGGTTGGTGGTTCGAATCCTGGCCCGGGTGATCCCATGCCGAAGTGTCCTTGGGCAAGACACTGAACCCTAAGTTGCCCCCGATGGCAAGCTAGCACCTTGCATGCAGCTCTGCTACCATTGGTGTGTGAGTGTGTCTCATTTGTAAGTCGCTTTGGATAAAAGTGTCTGCTAAATGAATAAATGTAAATGGACAGAGGATCATGGGGGTTGTAGTCTGCAACTCTAGAAGTGCACGAGTGACTGTATTTCTTAGGATAAATATCGATTGCTTTTGTTTATACTTTGAAAAGGGACCTCGTTTCTGTCAAAGGCATTTAAAACAGCTTGAAGTAACAGCCATTGCTTCTGCTTAGCAGCCCATGCTGAATATGATAAGAACACATTTTGTCTAGAATGTTTTTATAACCAGATTGTTTCATTGGAACTAAGTAGTATAAGTAAAGAATAAAACACTTGGGAACGAGGTGCTAATGGGAAAGAATCATTCAGTCCATACACGTGGTTTCTTTTGTGATTGTTTCACGTTGTTTCTTTGGGGTTTTTTTACTACCTGAAATGGAAATATCTTTTGCAGTGATGTTTGTTGGTAAATGAGACCGTTTAGCTGTACTCATGTTCGACGCACGTGATTCGAAGGGGGCTGAATGTCCGCTGTGACGATGTCACATGACGCATCTTGGCCCAAATCTGTGCTAATTTTGAAAAATTGCAAGCTCCTGCGAATATTGCAGAGTTGGACAAATTGTTGTATTGCTTTTATAGTACAGTAATGACATCACAATGAAATTATTTCCTTCACATACCCCAACATTGCACGGTGTCTTAGTGGTTAGCACATTCGCCTCACACCTCCAGAGTCCGGGGTTCTGGTCCCGCCGGGGCCATGTGTGTGCATGCTTGCATGTTTTCCCTGTGCGTCGGGGGATTCCTCCGGGTCCTCCCCAGTCCAATGAGTGTGTATATGATTGTGAGTCCCTGCGATGGACTGGCACCCTGTCCAGGGTGTACCCCGCCTTGTGCCCCATGCTTCCTGGGATAGGCTCCAGGTTCTCTGTGACCCTGATAAAGGAGTAAGCAGTAGAGGATGGATGGATGGATGGACATACCCCAACATGGGTCAGAGTGTAAGGTCGGCCATGATATGGCGTCCTCGGAGCAGTGAGGGTGAAGGACGTTGCTCAAGCACCCAACAGCTGGGGCTTGATCCACCGAACTTCTGATCAGTAACAATAACATAGTTTATAGTTGTGAAAAGTCCATGAAAAAAAAGCTAGTTCCTGTAGTCACTTACGTTACAGCAGCTATAAAGTCATTTGTCTCTCTTGAAGTCAAAACAAAACAAAAACACAACTTGTCAACTTACCATAAAACCTAAAGTGCATACTTTGTCCTGAAGACTTTCCGGCCTGTCACAAAGTGACAATGTGCTCTCCTTCCATAAATGTTAAAGAAATATCTTCTTCCAGTTGGGACTTGCCTTGCATCCAGAAGTACGGTGGTATACTAGGAAAAAAAAAAAAAAAACAACAACCCAGAAATACGTTAGGGGTCGGTCAGACTTTCTGTGAGACTGTCTGGACAGTTCAAGAGTATCTGCAAAAAGCATGCAACATTTCTTTAGGGTGGGAGTAGGACACTTCTATTAAACTTCTATTCAACTCGTATACCGTTAACAGGTGTCTTTGTAGCCAATGTACAAATCACAGCAGAATTATCAAGCCGTTCAACGTTCGTGAGATCAGTGAGGATGTCTGCTCCATGTAGGCTGAGTCCTTCACTGGCAAGTACAAGACATCTAGCTTAAGGGATGAGACTACATTCACTACGATTGGCATTTGATTTTCCCAGTGCACTAACCTTCTTTGTCAGCCAGATTTCAGGTGTCAGCACTATCTGACTCTAATTTACCCGCTCTCTCGCTTCTGTCTGGCTCTATAACACTGTATCTCTCTTTCTGTGCGCTACTTGTCTTGTGTCTCTGTACATTGCCTTCCTGCTGCAGTGCTCGTTACTCCTTGCTCACATTTCACCTCATTTATCAAAAGCGAGGCAGATGCGCGAGAGGAGAACTAAACATTCGCCCCGTGGTGGTCAGTGGTGCTTCTTCTTGTCATGAAGTCCAGGGATGATGTTTCTGCATGGTTGAACTGTGAACACAAGACTGTTGCAGTAGGTCTGTAAACTCCAGACGGCACCTGGGGGAGATTATGAAGAATATGATGTATTAGTCTGTGCAATAAGGGAAAAAGCTAGACAAGAAACGATCAAGGCAGCAATTAGCAGGAAGAAAGGAATAGAGACAGAAGTCTAGTGTCTGATAGAAGGAGCTATTTTATAGATATATAGATAGATAGATACTTTATTGATCCCCCAGGGGGAAATTCGAGGAAATATATATATATAGAATATATAGAATCCATTCTCGCAAGAAAACTTCAAAGAATGTGTCGCCGAAACCTATGAAAATGACAAAAAAAAATAAATAAAAATCGACTGCTTATATATAAATAATCAATGACGAACAGTGGTGACCATTAGTTGATTACTTTCCTATAACAGCACAACCTTTTATCAGTTTACAGATTAAAGTTCTACAAAACATGCTTTTCCTGTTATCACTTACGTTATAGCAGCTATAAACAGTCGTTCACAAATGACATTAACTAATTCAATACTTAAAGTCTTGTGCCCCATGATCCCTGGGATAGGCTCCACGTTCCCCACGATCCTGTAGGTTAAGCGATATAGAAAATGGACGTATGGATGGATTATTGCTGTTGTATGCATTGTTCATTATTATCACTCAATATAATGATTTTATTCTGTTAATGAATTCAATATTTAATGCATGTGTGTTTTTTTTTCCCCCCGAATGTATCACGTTATATTTTTTATATTCTTTCTGTAAGTCTTTTTGAAATTGACGTCATGTTGTTTAATGTCTAGATTTAAAAATCGATAACTGACAGATTAAATCAATGAATGAATAGATGAATTTGAAGCTGAGCAGGGTTGATCCTGGTTAGTACCTGGACCGTACAGGCACTGGGAAAACTAAAGTTGCTGATGGAAGTGGTCTTAGTGAGGCCAGCAGGGGGCGCTAACCCTGTGGTCTGAGTGGGTCCTAATGCCCCAGTATAGTGACGTAAAAACAGCACCGTCTTTTGGATGAGATGTTAAACTGAGGTCCTGACTTTCTGTGGGCCTTCTTGTATATAGTAAAAGTATAACCCCGGGGTCCTGGTGAAATTCTCCCATTTGCGTTTAAATAAAATGGCGCACTTATATAGCGCTTTACACTGTGTCTCATTCACCCATTCACACTCACACTCGCACACCAATGGTAGCAGAGCTTCCAGGCAAGGCGCTAACTTGCCATCGGGCGCAACTTGGGGTTCAGTGTCTCGCCCAAGGACACTTCGGCATGTGGAGTCACGTGGGCCTGGAATCGAACCACCAACCCTACGATTAGTGGACAACCCGCTCTACCACCTGAGTCGCAGCTGCCCCAACTGAGTTTCTCTATCACGGCCCCCTAATAATCTCCATCTCTGAATTAACTACATCACTCACTCCTCTCCACTAACAGCTGGTGTGTGGTGGGCATTCTGGCGTATACATCATCCGGATGGACTCTACACACTAGTGGTGGTCAAGAAGACACCCCCCCCCCCCCACAAAAA
>JAFFST010045471.1:68592-83405 GCA_022414735.1 Noturus placidus
AATATATATATATATATATATATATATATATATATATATATATATATATATATATATATAAAAGAATGATGTAGTTAGTGTAATAGTCCCATAGAGAGACTGCTCCAATAGCCTGACTTAAAATACAAAGCTTATACATATACACCTGCCACAACATGTTTTCTCCGTGCATGTTACTATGCAGATATATACAAGTGTATCTTCAGAAAGCTTATTTTTCTGTAGGAAGCAAGAACTGTCTCCCTTCAGACAGATTCATTAGCCTAGACAGATAAAAAATAAAGAACATGCCAACATGGCCACAGAGGCCTGCCTTCTAAATTTCAATTTAATTCACAGTCTGACAACAACACAGCAAGTGAGAGAGTGAGAGAGACAGACACACACACATGCACACAGATTGCAAGAGAGAGACAGAGAGGCACGGTGAGCGAGCAAGCACAAGATAGAGAGAGAGGCTCAGGATGAGAGAGAGAGAGAGAGAGAGAGGCATGGTGAGCGAGCAAGCACAAGATAGAGGGAGAGACTCAGGATGAGAGAGAGAGAGAGAGAGAGAGAGAGAGAGAGAGAGAACAATCCTATTATCGAGAGGGCAGCCCACAGTTCTCAACAGTGACAAATTAATCATCTCTCTAATGCCTGGTGAGAGCGTTCCTCTCTAATTCAAAAGGTGGAGTGTATTCTTTATTCGCCCAACTACCATTAACACTCAAGATGGATGGATGTGTTTGCCGCACTTCAAATGTGGGCCAGCCACATCTTAGGAAGAGAAAAAAATACAACAATAATAATAATAATAATAATAATAATAATAATAATAATAATAATAATAATAATAATAATTTCATATCTTCAGGTCTGAATCTCTTCATAGCACATCATTTCTGAAAATGTCTGCTCCAGATTCAATATTGATCCCTCTTTTTGCTTCGCTGTGTTTTTCGGCGTTCTTTCAGATTGGAGCTATTGATCCGAATGCAGAGGAGAAACACACCAGTGCCACTGTCATTAAAAAATAAGTATGACTCTTAACAGAATCGAAGCTATACTTTAACATGAGGTGCTCCGTTTAAGCGCCCAACGTATAACCAACTCCATCTCATCATGGAGACACTTCGGCAAATAAAGTAGCTACACGTTTCGGGTTTTTCATTGCCTTGGTGACGTATTATACACACATGTTCTAGCTCTATCCAACAATATGACACGATGATCCATGAAGAAGTGCCGTGTCCAATACACGGTTGCGTTTACAAATTTGTAAGACTCACCCCCTGTACCGCGCAGACGATATTTTGGAGTAAGCTACTTTTCAGTCAGCGGTGTTGCACAAAAACCACAAAGTTCTCCCAAACTGGTCAACATTCAGGCGAGTTAATTACTAAGAAATGTGCCATGCTGTATGCAAGTGTTGGTAGTATTATCCTTCAGGTTTACACACAAGGACATCAGGTTGGAAATACAGCTTGGTACAACAGCTCGGGTCCAAGCCAGGTGTGGAATGTGATAAAAGCTAAAAATACTACATCACTGTTGCATTTCATATTCCGTCATCACACTATACTGCATATGTTTTCACTCATTCATAATCGCACCACTAATCCCAAAGAGTTGACAATGAGTTGACAAAAAATACCAGAATTCCTGCCTCCGTGTCAATCAGCATCTCGTCCTACTCTAACACATTTAAAACCAGCCAGTTGACACGATCACATTTTACATGACAAATCACAAAAACCAAGCCTGCTGATAAAACGGCATTTTCAAGTATGCATTACAGTCATTTTGCTCCCAAATGAGTGTGGAAGGAAGGAATCCATCCTGTGCTGCTTGACTTGAGTGATGAGGGACCTTTACTCACAGTCCTCCCGTTTGGGTTTTGAAGCAAGACTCTACAACCTTGACAAATCAGGGCTGAAGTTTTAAATTCCAGTCATTTTCAGTAGTCCCAGTACCTTTTAGCACATTGGTCCGTAATGCGAGTTTAATTCATGCTGACAAAATCAGTTAGTGAGGAGGAGAGGTGTGAGTGGAAGTGACCATGAGGATAATGAAGATGTACCGTACGTCCAGAGAATGAAAAAAGCCCTGATATATTCTCCTTCTAATGACCAGAAAATGAACTGTGATTTTGTTTTTCTATCCTGAATAGAAACAGTTTGATGTACTGAAACCCAGTGAAACCGACAGAACCAATTTTACACACTGGGAAGACTGGATTGAGGATCTATACGACCCAAGGATGGAAATTCTTAAGAATTTCCAAGCGTTCGAATTCCCACAGCTTTGCCTCAGACCGTTACTATATGTTGACACTAGACTCCTCCTCCTCATAAGAAACATATTTGATCGTTTAAGGGCGGCTGTGTCTCAGTCGGTAGAGCGGGTTGTCCACTAATCCACTAATCGTGGGGTTGTTGGTTCGAATCCCGGCCCGGGTGATCCCATGCTGAAGTGTCCTTGGGCAAGACACTGAACCCTAAGTTGCCCCCGATGGCAAGCTAGCACCTTGCATGGCAGCTCTGCTCCCATTGGTGTGTGAGTGTGTCTCATTTGTAAGTCGCTTTGGATAAAAGCGTCTGCTAAATGAAGTAATGTAATCGATTTTCAGTCCCCTTTGAAAGTGTTGCAACAACAAGGCCAACTCGTTTGTTTTTGCTATGCACTGGAACCATTTGGGATGAATGAGACGACATCAGAATTTCATCTTGTTAAACAACTTGAAACATGGCAGCTTTTATTTGAACTAACCAACAATCAAGCGATCAAAAACACTGGAACATGTGGCTGACAGGTGTTCGTTGTTGCTCAGGTGTGCCGTCCGAGATTGGTTGTTTAAACAATGAATAGCTCTGAATATCTACTCTGGGTTTGGTCTCACCTGTGAAGACCTGTATTTGTTGCTAAAATGAATAAACCAACAGGAAGACCAGAGAGCTGTCTATGGGAGAAAAGCAAGCCATTTTGAAGCTGAGAAAAGAAGGGAAGTCGATCAGAGCCGTTGAGAACAAGCACTGGCCATAGCCAGTGATTAAGCCAACTTAATCACGCAGCAAGACAATGACCCAAACATTCAACACAACAAAGGAGTCCATCGGGGAAGGTTTTAGACTGGCCAAGTCAATCACCAGACCGTAACTCAATTCAACTCGCATTTCATCTCCTAAAAACGTAGGGAGAAACTCCGCAAAACAAACAAACAACTGAAAGAAGCTGTAGTACAAGCCTAGAAACGCATCAGAAAAGAAGAATGCGACACTTTCGTGACATTCTGATCTCCTATTCATCTTTTCAACTCATACCCAAATGTACTCAGTGTATAGCAATACCAAAAGAACCGGCCTTGCTGTTCCAATACTTTCAGAGGGATCTATTTGTGGAGTGCCGATCTTATAAGTGTGTATGCTCTTATACAAGCACAATCATGTATTAGAGCATAAACCTTGCAACTCAACCTATTGTCCAAGCTGCTGTTATAGAAAATGAATCAACATCCTTCTGACCAATCAGAATCAAGAATCTTACTTTTAAAAAGGATTACGATTAGTGTGAGGCATGGAGATAGTGGTTGCAGTTATTCTAATAAAGTTATGTGAGCCAACACAATCTAATTTGGTGTCAGACCAGCAGCTTTACCACCAAAGTCTTCCTTAATAGAGTGTGTTCAATCGAAGCTCACAGTGCATGCGAATTCTCATGAGATGAGCAACACTAACCAAACACACATAGATGAATATTCAATACTGTTAGCCAGTGTGTCTTCAGAGTGTTCTTTATCCCATCAAGCCTCTGTCTGTCAGTCACCAGCCATATAGTCACCCTGTTTTCATATGGCAATTAATTAATAATGCTAGAAACATATACGGTCCTCGAAAATACATATAGCACAACCATCAGTAATTTCCCCCCAACAGCAATCAGCTTGAGTGCTAGCTATCCTGAGGCTTTTTTGTTCCAGCCTATAGCTTTTCTTCTTAGGCCATGCGGAACAAAGAGGCTTCAGTGCTTCTTTGGGAACAAGCAAAAACACTGTGACGGTAAATGTGACGCTGCGACTGACGTTCATATCTGTGTTTCCTCTCATAAAACAATAAAGACCTCCAACTGATGCCATATAAACACATGAGAATCATCCAGAGTGACTGTATCATAATTGAAACCATAATGGTTGTTAAATATATATATATACACAGGACATGGATGTGCTGTGATACCTAGTGATATCAAGTTCTGGCTCGGCACTGTGGTGGACATTCAGGCTCAGGAAGGTCCATTAATGGACTGATTGATGGTGGGTTTATGACCTCAGGACTGCAGCTCTATTGAATGCCATCTGCTAATCGCTCTGTTTCAGGTGCTCACTGCTCATGCACGATGAATTATCAGCTAGTAAAATACTGAGCATGCAAATGATGTGAGGAGCCATCAGTGTTCGAAATCTGATGGTTATATAGTAGACAATATAAAAGACATTCGATATACATTTCTCTCTTTCAAAGCAGGGAAAAGTCTGAAAAGCATTTTTACCCCTTTTGCACTGAACGTTATAAAATGATAGTATAAAATTGACACAGACTTTATGTAATTGTAAAAAAATTTACTTAATACGCATGTTTGGTTCATGTCAAAATGCCCATCCATCCATCCATCCATCCATCCATCCTCAACCGCTTATCCGTAATCGGGTCGCGGGGGTAGCAGCTCCAGCAAGGAACCCCAAACTTCCTTTTCCTGAGCAGCATTAACCAGCTCTGACTGGGGGATCCCGAGGCGTTCCCAGGTCAGTGTCTTTCCACCTAGTCCTGGGTCTTCCCCGAGGTCTCCTCCCAGTTGGATGTGCCTGGAATACCTCCCTAGGGAGGCGCTTACCAGGTGCCCGAACCACCTCAACTGACTCCTTTCAACGCAAAGGAGCAGCGGCTCGACTCTGAGTTCCTCTCGGATAGCCGAGCTTCTCACCCTATCCTTGAGGGAGAGGCCAGCCACCCTCCTGAGAAAACCCATTTCGGCCGCTTGTACCCGCGATCTAGTTCTTTCGGCCATCAAAATGCCTCCATTTAACACATCAGTGATCTTAAGATGATCTTTTGTGAAAATAACCAGTAGTCCTTCATTGGACCAATTTTTACTAATAGCTCCATATGAGAAACACCCCAGAAAACGTGTCGTTTTTGGAGATGCTCTGACCCAGTCGTCTAGCCGTCGCAATTTGGTCCTTGTCAAAGTCGTTACGCTTGCCCATTTTTCCTGCTTTTAACACGTCATTATTTCTAGATCATCTTTAAAATGATCTGCCAGTAGAATGAGACCATTGCAAGCTTGAACGTCATAAATAAGGTACTATTGATGATATTCATTGATCTATAAAGCACCGTTGTACACCGCTCATTTGGATGTAGTGACGCCATCGAACGCCATAAAAAGTGCACAGAACGCTCGGAGCAGGAAACACGCAATGAGGTTAAAGGCTGAAATGCAGAAGTGGAAGTTATGTTGACTCACAATCATATACGATGTTAATAATTATTCCGGTCCTATTTCTTTTATCATAATCGAATGATCGTTAGCTATCGTTCTTGAGTGTACATTTACACACACTCGGAAGCACGAGTAGGATCCGAACACCGTTCTGAATTTACGGGGTTTCCGTAATAATGAGGCACATTATTGTTTTTTCTTTTATGTAGTACAAACACCACGCCACTCAGAAGTCATTAGAAAACAACACGATCACCACTTAATTGTGTAAATCTAAACGCGCTTATTGTGTAGATTGCTTTCGATTGTAAACACCCTAAGTATCAACGAGTATGCAAATACGTAAATATAACATCTGGCTTCTCACGAGAGGTTTTGTGTGTTTTCACGTTCGGAGAGTATAATGTCTCTAAAACCTTCCCGTCACATTTCTCCCTGCTGTCATAAATAACCTTTATCTCCATGCACGTTTGCCTGCCCACTGAAAACAAATACATTAACGCATTTGGTATGGGATTGATTTATTTCTGCCTGTACCTGGCATTAGGAAAGCAACAACGCGCAATCGATCTGGAAAGGTGTGCTGCAAACGCTCAGCCTCATCAGCTTCATGACAAGTGTGCACATTATTGTAATGTTAAGATGATTTATGGTGATGGGTCACGTCTTGCTTTGTAACTCAGCAGGGTCATTTGGATCAGTTCACACATTTGTATAACAAAAGGGGACCAGAGAATCTCAGATGTATTTGCTGAGTCAATTTTGTTGGGGCTAGGGCAAGATTCATAGTGTACGTTATTGTTGGGATCAGCGCTGTGTTCAGCCTATAGGGCGGCTGTGGGTCAGGTGGTAGAGCGGGTTGTCCACTAATCGTAGGGTTGGCGGTTTGATTCCCGGCCCACATGACTCCACATGCCGAAGTGTCCTTGGGCAAGACACTGAACCCCAAGTTGCTCCCGATGGTAAGTTAGCGCCTTGCATGGCAGCTCTGCTCCCATTGGTGCGTGAGTGAATGGCTGAATGAGACAAAGTGTAAAGCGCTTTGGATAAAAGCGCTATATAAGTGCACCATTTACATTTACATTTATTCATTTAGCAGACGCTTTTATCCAAAGCGACTTACAAATGAGACACACTCACACACCAATGGGAGCAGAGCTGCATGCAAGGTGCTAGCTTGCCATCGGGGGCAACTTAGGGTTCAGTGTCTTGCCCAAGGACACTTCGGCATGGGATCACCCGGGCCGGGATTCAAACCACCCACCTTACGATTAGTGGATTAGTGGATAACCGGCTCTACCGACTGAGACACAGCCACATTTAAATGCTCAGACTGTTCTATTTTGCTAAAGTTAGAGAATTGATTGATTTGGATAACGTTTTAATATTGTCCTCTATTGTAAACTTCAATTATTTGTGACAGAAATCATCAGTATAGGGAACACATTACATCAACAGCACTATTTGTGACGGAGGATGTTGATTTGCCTTATATATTCTACAAAACTTTACTGAAGTGTGTCAAAATAGAATTACCATGCTTTCCTGTATACGTGCATAGTCTATTGGTACAGTGGGTATAAAAAGTCTACACACCCCTGTTAAAATTGCAGGTTTTCTGACTTTTTTTTTTAATTGTAAAAAAGTTACAATAAGGTGTAATAAGTGTTTGGAATGAACCAATCACATTCAATCTCATGTCGCATTCAATTCAGCAATCTGGCTCTCATCAAAGTCACTCAGATCCTTATGCTTGCCCAGTCTTCCTGCTTTCAGCACATCAACTTTGAAAACGGACTTGACTTGTATATCCCACGCAATGACAGGTGCCAGTGTAACAAGATCATCAAGGTTATTCACATGTGAACGTAAAGGAACGTTCAGTACGGTTTTTATATGAAGTCTGTTTGTTGAACTAGTCAACTAGTCACTAAAGGAGACCCGAGTGTAAAACTGCACGTGGTGATTGCAGTCCCAAGGCCATCATCGCTGCAACCTCAGTGTGAACCAGGTATGAAAACATAAATCCCTTCTCCAACAAATATTTCTCAAACCAAAACTGTCCCAAAGAAATGCTAAGAATGGCAATAAAAGCTAATGGTACCCAAAAGGATCATTTAGTATCAGCATGTCCAGCTGAACATGTCACTGATGATGACCGTGAGTACTGATTAATAAAGGCATACAGAAGACACCCATCTTGTCATAAGTGTCATAAGTTCCCTGCTGTAATCTTTCTGTTGTGAAACTCTCATACAGCAGTAAGATTGATGCTTTATGCCTCAGTGACTGATTAGGACTGGGGGACGCACACACTCAAAAGGAACAGGAGTATGAGTGTGTGAGAGAGAGAGAGAGAGAGAGAGAGAGAGAGAGAGAGAGAGAGAGAAAGAGAGAAAGAGAGAGAGAGAAAGAGAGAGAGAGAGAGAGAGACAGATAGAGAGAGAGAGACAGATAGAGAAAGAGAGAGAGACAGAGAGAGAGAGAGAAAGAGAGAGAGAGAGAGAGAGAGAGAGAGAGAGAGAGAGAGAGAGCAAGAGAGACAGATAGAAAGAGAGAGACCGATAGAGAGAGAGAGAGAGAGAGAAAGAGAGAGAGAGACAGAGAGAGAGAGAGCAAGAGAGACAGATAGAAAGAGAGAGAGAGAGAGACAGATAGAGAGAGAGCGACAGATAGATAGAGAGAGAGAGAGAGAGAGAGAAAGAGAGAGAGACAGAGAGCGAGAGAGAGAGAGAGAGAGACAGAGAGAGAGAGAGAGAAAGCAAAAAGGGGAAGTATATTTCACTAACTGTATGTCTGTAACAGAACCATATTATTTACGGTTCCCTCTGAAATGATTGGAACACCAAGGCCCATTCTTTTATGTTTGCTTTACACTGAAGACATTTGGGTTTGAGATCAAAACATGACTATGAGAAGATAGATCATAATTTCAGCTTCCATTCCCTGACATTTACATCAAGATGTGTTAAACAACTTAAGGCCCTTTCACACCGGGAGGTTGTTCGCAGTGCGTTAAACAGTCTGTTTAATGCCCAATGGCTGCCAATGGGAGTGTTCACACAAACGTGTAAAATCCGTGGCATCAAAGCGTCAAATTTTTGTAACGTTGAGGGTTTTTTTTTAATGTTTTTTTTTGACGCATCGCATTAAAAACTGGCTGACCAATGAGACTTGTGCTTTTGTTCACGTTCCCGAAGCCGAAAAATGTTGAGTTGAATGTTGAGCTGGTGGTGTCTTTGAACGCAGAGAACTTTATAATAAACGTCACAGCGACTACAAGAATAAAGGGAGGATGACGAGCGTAGAGAGCATTAACGTGAGCTAAAGAAAGATGACATTTACTCTGTTCTTCGTGGCTTCGCACATGCACTTTGTCCCAAACTCAGCTGTCTTTGGTCAAACTCCAAATACAACAGTTACTGCATGATGCTGAGTTTGGTCCGACCTTTTCTTCTCAGTTTCCTCACCAATCTCCTGTCTACTACCATCAGGTCACCCCGCAGACCTCTACGAACTCTGAGCGCCACAACATTAGGTCTGTAGTACATGAAGATGTACAAACCATGGTTGCAGATCTATTCAATGCGACTCCATATAGGACAAAGCTCTCCAGATGGTTGTGGAACATCAGCAAAACAAGAGTTTTTTTTTTCTCTCTCTCAAACAGATTTAAAAACTTAAACGTACAGCTTTATCAGGATACTGAGGATTTCTTCCAAAAACGCCTAATAAAGAAAACGTTTCAAAATATGTTTATATATATAGCATCTGCCATACACGTCTTTGTGTAAGATGTTATTAGGAGAACAAAACTTTTCAGACAGAAGTACTTTCAGACCTGCTATTAAAGAAGCATATTCTGACCAATTAGAATCCATGCATCCATCCATCTTCAACCGCTTACTCCTTTATCAGAGTCACGGGGAACCTGGAGTCTATCCCAGGGAGCATCGGGCACAAGGCGGGGTACACCCTGGACAGGGTGCCAGTCCATCGCAGGGCACAATCACATACACATTCATACACTACGGACACTTTAGACACGCCAATCAGCCTACCATGCATGTCTTTGGACTGGGGGAGGAAACCGGAGTACCCGGAGGAAACCCCCGACACACGGGGAGAACATGCAAACTCCGCACACACAGCCCTGGCGGGACTCGAACCCCGGACCCTGGAGGTGTGAGGCAGACGTGCTAACCACCAAGCCACCGTGCGCCCCCCAATTAGAATCAAGCATTTAAAAGCACTGTGCTATAATAATAATAATAATAATAATAATAATAATAATAATAATAATAATAATAATATCACTATTTTAGATGTTCATATCACTGATAACGTCATTAACATATCGCATCAAAAGTGTATTCTTCTACACCAATAACCAATTGTAGAATTTCGAAGCCATCTGGAGACAGTGTTAGCTCCATTAGGATTTATCCTAAAGAGTGTAAACACAAAGGCACGTCTCAGGGAGATGACAGTCAGGCAAGGGCAGAGACAGTGACCCTCCATTTTCACACTCTGCACTCACGTGTGCAGTGCTGTAATTAGTCTGATAATGTTACACTGCTTTTACGGAGCTAAAATGAGACGACGATCAATGTACAGAGCTGCGATCGTCTCGGCGAGAGTCAGATCTTGAGTTCCATCCAGGAACACGGTGCAGGATTGATCGCATAGGCGAAAGGGACACCCGTTCATATTTAGTGCAGACGGACATTTTGAAAGACGTCTTTGCTAGATTTTCATGAAACATCTGCACTTTTAGAAAGAAAGAAAGAAAGAAAGAAAGAAAGAAAGGAAAAAAAAAGGTTCCTTGATGACTCTATAAAGAACCTAAAAAAAACCCATTTCATAAGGTTCTTCACGGGACCTTTTCGAGTTACCGTAAAGAGACAAAGAAAAGAAACGTGAGATCCTGTGATTCTAGATTGAAGCCTTTACTTTAACAAGTGTAGGTGATGACTTGTCTTAGAGATGGCAGTCCTACAGGAAAGATGAAGGAAGATTAGGACAGACTAAATATAAAGGCCATTGAATGGGCAAATTTAATAGTAGGGTTAATAATTGAATCTATTCTGCACATGAGATAATGACAATGTAGAGCACATACATTCAAACAAATAGAAACACACAGCAGACGGTAGCTGGGTCTATTCGCCCCCGTGACCCTTACACCCATTGATTTTGGGTTAAAAATCCCTGAGTATGCACTTACATCAGACCAGACTGGCCAAAAAATGTACACTCCTGGATGTCTTCAGGCTGAGAGAATGCATGCTGCAATTTAAGTGTTAAAGCAAAGCTGCTGTTTCATAAATGATCCCATTTGGGTATTGTTTTTTGTTTTTTTAAATTGTTGCACATTTTTTCTTTCATAATGGTGCCATTGTTGTGTTTTCTCTCACTGTGTACTATTGAATCTGTTTTTTTTTTTTACCATAACTGAAAAATATGCACAATCATTGTATAGACTGAACCGGCAGAATCCTGCCCCTGCGGAGTTCTTACATAAGCCTCTGCTAAGCGTCTCATTCTTCTTAATTGTCATGTAACTGTTGGGTAATTGGGAAAAAACCTTTAGTCCTGGTGAGCCATTATAGAGTCAACAGAGAGAAAGAGAAAGAACAAAAGAAAAGGAGGGAGAAAGATGAGAGAGATGGACCAGATGTGTCTTATACACCAGATGTGACTCTGGAACTAGCTCTTTCATCTTTTTTTTTCTCCCTGCCCATTCCCCAGACAGAGTTTAGTTGGATGAAAGAGGTGTGAGGCAGTGTGTTCATGTAGTGTAAATCACATGGACACAATGGTCCACACTGCAGGGGAGGAGAAAGTGGGACAATTCGGAGATCATCAATTACATCGCATCATATTAGCCCTCAGCTTTCATGGACATCTCGCATTCATTCATATCTTACAGCCACCCTGGTCAGCCACCAAGTATGTGAATGTTTACAGCTGCAATGTTGTGCATCTTTTCTTTTCTATCTTTCACACCAGCTGCTATAGCATGGAGCTAAAACACCCCTGGCAAGACCCGCCCAGGTAGATTAAGATAAAACCCACACAGGTAGATTAACATAAGACCCACCCAGGTAGATTAAGATAAAACCCACCCAGGTAGATTAAGACCCACCCAGGTAGATTAAAACAAGACCCATCCAAGTAGATTAAGACCCACCCAGGTAGATTAAGATAAGACCCACCCAGGTAGATTAAGACCCACCCAGGTAGATTAAAACAAGACCCATCCAGGTAGATTAAGACCCACCCAGGTAGATTAAAACAAGACCCACCCAGGTAGATTAAAACAAGACACACCCAGGTAGATTAAAACAAGACCCATCCAAGTAGATTAAGACCCATCCAGGTAGATTAAGACCCACCCAGGTAGATTAAAACAAGACCCATCCAAGTAGATTAAGACCCATCCAGGTAGATTAAGACCCACCCAGGTAGATTAAAACAAGACACATCCAGGTAGATTAAGACCCACCCAGTTAGATTAAAACAAGACCCATCCAAGTAGATTAAGACCCATCCAGGTAGATTAAGACCCACCCAGGTAGATCAAAACAAGACCCATCCAAGTAGATTAAGACCCACCCAGGTAGATTAAGACCCACCCAGGTAGATTAAGACCTGCCCAGTTAGATTAAGGCCCGCCCAGGTAGATTACAACCCGCCCCAGAAAGATTAAGACCCACACAGGCAGATTAAGACCCAGCCAGTAAGATTAAGACCCTCCCAGGTAGTTTAAATCAGTGAAGTAAATCTACCACCAAAATCATGAGCATTAAGAATCAGAAAGCCAGACTGGAATTTGCAAAGAAATACAGAGATGAGCCACAAAAGTTCTGGAACCAAGATGAACCTCTACTAAAGTGATAGAAAAGCATCAGTGTTGAGAAAAAAATGGATCTGCTCATGATCTAAAACACAGAAGCACATCAATCAAGCATAGTGGAGGTAGTGTCATGACTTGGGCTCGTATGGCTGCTTCTGGAACAGGCGCACTAATCTTTATTGATGATGTACGTCATGATGGTAGCAGCAGAATTAATTCAGAAGTTTACGGAAACATTTTGTCTGCCAATTTACAGAGAAATGCATCCAAATTTATCGGAAGGAACTTCATCATGCAGCAAGACAACAATCCAAAACACACTGCCAACACAACAAAGTACTTCATCAATGGGAAAAAAAGTGAACGGTATTAGTCAATCACCAGATCTTAACCCATTGAGCACAATTTCACCTCCGAAAGAGAAGTCTGAAGGAAGAAACCCCCCAAAACATCTGAAAGAGGCTGCAGTAAAAGCCTGAGAAAGCATCACAAGAGAAGAAACCAACAATTCAGTGATGTCAGTGAGTCGCCGTCTTGATGCAGTTATCGCAAGCAAGGGATATGCAACCAATTATTTAGTACTATTCACTGTAATTTACTTCAAGAATTACCTGTCCATATACTTTTGCTCACCTAATCCTTAGGTGGTCTGATACAAAAGGTTCTAGACGTAAATACCAGGAAATAAAAACTGAAATCCTAAACTCTCTTCTCATATCCATCATTTTAAGAATAAAAAAAGCCGCAGGGTCATAAAACCTAACAGTGACTACACAGCTGTAGATTGTGCGTCTCTGAATGAGTGCGAGTCACGCACCTCAAGGTTGATTAGAAGCTCCATAAGAGAGCAGCGGAGTGGAAACATACTATTATAGTGGTCATTCAGACTTATCAACTAATATCGTGCTGTGCCGCAATCAAAATCACTCCTGGACTCATGTGGCTTTAATGCAGCCATTTTCATAATCATGTTAAAAAAATAAACAAACAAGAAATTTTAAATAGTGCATGTGTTCTTTCTGCAAAACACTGGGTTCAAAATGATCCCAAAGAACTACTTTGGGATCCAGAACTACTAAATGTGCCACAAATCAGTTTGATAGAACAAAGATTAATGCTTTCTCGTACTGTTTGAGTGGGTGGCTGTGGCTCAGTCGGTAGAGCGGGTAATCCACTAATCGTAGGGTTGGTGGTTCGAATCCCGGCCCGGGTGATCCCATGCCGAAGTGTCCTTGGGCAAGACACTGAGCCCTAAGTTGCCCCCGATGGCAAGCTAGCACCTTGCATGCAGCTCTGCTACCATTGGTGTGTGAGTGTGTCTCATTTGTAAGTCGCTTTGGATAAAAGCGTCTGCTAAATGAATAAATGTAAGATTTGTATTTGGGTTTTGTATTAGCACATGTCTACTAGAATGATGCCAATTTATATACACTTTCTAATCCACTGGATAATTAGTGCTGCCTTAATGTGTTTTATTCGCTACTAGAACTACCAGTCTTTTCTGAGCAATTGATATCTTCCATTCTCCAGATCTTCCGTTATGGTGGCTTACACAGCAATGTCTGGCTTTATCTCCATCTCGGTGAAATCGTTCCACCTCATCCTCTGGACAGAGTGCAGAATATTACTCCCATCTTACCTCAGCTTTCATTATTACTTCAACATCGAGGATCCCTATGGGACACCGCAACAACGGCTCACGGCAACAGCCGCAGATTGCTATCGATTGTGGATTGACTGGTCCGACTCCTCGTTAAGCAGGGACCTAAAAATGAAGCTTTAAATCTGCTGAATCATATTAAACCAGAGAGCTCGCATTGATGTGGCCGGGCCGGTTTAATTGGTGGGATCGTTGGGCTGTGGTCCCACTCTCTAAATAACGGCGCAACAATCTGCCTGAGAGTTTTCCAAGAGCTCATCAGATCTACGAATCAAAGGCCGCAGTTTAGTACCAACACGATATATATGTCAAAGGGGAGTTAGAGGCGGATGGATCGGTTTAAGCGAATACTCGAGTTTACATCTAAGATCATTTCTCTGCTCCACTTGGGGGAGAGTGTTTACATACAATGGTTTATTTTTGACACAGGAGCGTTTTTGTTCCCTGAACCATGGCTTCATAGTGGTGGTAACGTTGGTAATATTGACAGGGATGTCAATACAATAAAACACAACGATGCGACTAGACATAGCACAGGAAGCTGCGAAAACACAGGAGTGTAGAGGAAGCCGTTAACAACAAACGAGGTGTGACAAAGTTTTAATTAAAAGGAGCAAGACATGACAATGAAATTGAACACAAGATCACAAATGGACAAATATAATATATATATATATATACACAGTGCCTTGCGAAAGTATTCAGCCCCCTTGAACTGTTCGACATTTTGCCACGTTTCAGGCCTCAAACATAAAGATATAAAACTGTAATTTTTTGTGAAGAATCAACAACAGGTGGGACACAATCATGAAGTGG
>JAFFST010045471.1:104387-121206 GCA_022414735.1 Noturus placidus
TGATATCACTTTGCTTGTATCTCTCATTTGTAAGTCGCTTTGGATAAAAGCGTCTGCTAAGTGAATAAATGTAAATGTATATATATATATATATATATATATCAGAAACTGCTTGTGTTATAGTAACTATAAACAACAACAACAACAAAACTGAGAACCTGGCAAGTTGAAGATCCTTAAGATGTCCTTAAGATGATCCAATAGCAAAAAACCCTGACTGTTACAAAGTGTTTACACAAGAGTCTCATTTTCACTTCACCACAAAAACCATGTAAACGATTATACATTCTCTTTTACTAAAAACAAAACAAAACATCCATGTATTATTAATCTGTGATTATGTGAAGCAATATCCCTTATCAGCCTGACATTTTTCTCTCTCTTGAATATAATCTAACATAAAAGGACACAGGACACAACAGGTACTGTTGTAAAAAAAACGCTGGGTTGAGACTTTTGGGTCATTTAATAGGGTTATTTTCTCAGTCTTTGGTAGTTTTGGGGGTAGTTTTGGGACTGCTGGGTTGGTGGCTGGGTCATTTCTACTGACAGTTGAATGAACACACCCTTCCTACACGCTGACGCATCAGCCCAGCTCCTTGGGTCAAATCAACTCGGTTTGAATTGGCCTCAGGTGGAGGTCGAGGTTATCACCCAGACAGACTGTTAGATGTATTTGGAGAAACACACGCAGAAAGGACGTGTTCATATCCTACACACTTTTTGTGTTATTACTATTTCAGCACATGTTGTGAGACAGGTTCGTTTTGCCGTACTGATGGTGTGTTGTTGAGGTAGTAATCCTGCTCAGTACGAGAGGAACCGCAGGTTTAGACATTTACTGCGCGTGCTTGGGTGAGGAGCCACTGGTGCAAAGCTACCATCTGTAGGATTATGACTGAACGCCTCTAAGTCAGAATCCCACCTAAACGTAACGATAACACAGCACCGCGGATCTTCAGTTCGTCTGGAGTAACCGGGGAGTCCCCTGCGAGGGCCGAGCAGGGGAGCGCTGCACCTTCTCTGATTTTCTCATCCTCTTTTGCGATACTGAGCCTCTGATGGTTTTGACCTTTTCATGAAGAAAGACCAGTCAAGCATGGACGCTCGCCTCCCTGCACATCTCTATCTCTCTTCCACTATCACCAGAGATCCCAGATAAATAATCACATGCAATCATAAAGTGTTACCTGATTAAAAATAGAATTTAAAAAAATAAATAAAATGATAATAATAATAATGTATTCTCTTTCTTGTGGGTGGGTGAGTCATGTGGGGGTAGGGGTGTTGGGGTGCTCACTGGCACACCCAAGCTGGTGGAGCCGTAGGCACCCGCCTAGTTCGCCTATGCCTAGACACAGCCCTGTACAGCGGAGTCAGAGTCCCGAGGAGAGGAAACAGAATGACCACAGGTAAGTTAGCGTTCATCACTATTTAGCGCTGTCATTACTGTCATTACTATTCATTGGAAAACAGTAACTCAGTGAGTGATAACCCACTTCACCGACGGTTTCAAGAGTTCAACTGTTTAGCATACAGCTCGCGGTAATGTTAGACAGTCCCATTCCTTTTTTGAAAGTTAACAATAATGTAGCATTACAGCTATTCGTCATGATGTGGGCTAACGTTAAATACACTTAGCAAGTGTTCTGGACAAGACAAGCTGTAGTAATTAGCATTAGGAGGATTGGATAGGGCCGTGTTTCTTCCTGTATTCGGTGAATGTAAATGCCGGGTAACAGGTGCAGACAGTCAGTGGCTAACGGAACTTAGCTTGCTCAGTAATACCAAGGCCAAAAGTTCACAACATGACACAAAGAGAGGTTGGGGGTTACAGTAGATTGTGATGCTTTCCACCATCTCTGTAATGTTGGTTAAATTAATTAGGTTGTGAAAAATAATTGGCGGTGAAGTGCTAAAGACAGGAAAATAAATATTCGCAAGTCAGATAGATTTTCCTGGTGAGTCCACAGCGCCATTTTGTTCATTAGGTGAGCGGAGGTCACATTTCCAAAATGACACAATATGGTATTCTGTAGCACAATTTCTCAGTTAAAGCCCAAAAATTTATTTGTCTATATTTTGTAGCTAATAACTAACCGACACGCTTTTTCCTATTTTACAGCTTTTCAAATGGAAGGGACTGGGACGCTTGTCTTCCCAGATGGCAACGAGATTGGTAAGAAAATCAACTACAATTCTTACATATGTCAAATGTTTAAATGATTTTAATAAATGTCTACAAACAAATTGCATTAAAGGATAATTGCTGAGGGAAAAAAGTATAAACAACGCTGTTATTTTTTGTGTTATTTTGTAACATCTTTTTGTGGAAATGTACTAACACACAAAATGTGTTGTCCTTAACTAGACACGCTGGTGTGTTATAAATTAATACGATGGCGTGAAGGTTCCCATCAATATATCTATCCATAAAACCATTACTGCACACTAGAAGAAGCAAAAATGTGCGATAACATTATCTATTCTTTGGGTTGAAAAGCAACCCATTTGCTGGGGTAAAATGAACAACCCAACTCGATGGGTTAGTTTAACTCAAAATGTGTTCTGTCCTATAGTTTCCCATCAGTTGGGCTAAAAATAACCCGATTTGGGTTGTTTTTAACCCAGCGTGTTTTTTTTTTTTACAACTACAAAGATTTGGAAATATTCAGGCCAGACATAAATACTACAGGGGGGAGAACAAAGGACACAGTGCATCATAATTCTATTGGTTTCCATAATTATTTGAAGGTCATTGTAATGACAGACATGTAATAAAAATATGATTATAACTAAAGGCAACCATATCCAGCCTATTTATTATTATTTATACATCTCTGACAAGACAAGAGCTAAACATAATGAGGTTAGTTGTCAAGATACAGGGGCAAGACCCTCTTAGACAAATCAAAGGCATTTGTACGAGATGTCTAGGGCATCTAGGGGATTAGAATTTCAAAGTGCTTCTGAGTGTTTGATCTCGGTTCCAAAAAACAAACAAACAAACAAACAAAAAAAAAAACATGGTAGAGACACAGTTTTAAATATGTTTTTCCACAATCCTGCTTAGGATCCATAGTTAAGCTTCCTGGAGAGATTTCCAACTACTCAGATGACAAATCCATATGGTATTTATGCTGCAAGGAATTTGCTTAGAATGGTAACCCTAAACCTAACGCTAGCATTTCCGGTTATAACTTTACAACAAACCAATCCAATATTTTTATACTTTTTTTTTTTTTTGCTAGAAACGTAAAGCAACTATTTCTAGAAAGAAGCAAAATTATCAACAAATATTACGGTTGAAATTAGTAAACACTAACAACATTAGTATAAAACAATATTTTAAGTTATAATAATAAGAAATATAATAGAATTTTGACTATATTCAATATATTTTCACTTATAAAAGAAATAGTTTTCAGCTGTATTGTACTAATAAAAGCAAGTGGATATATCTCTACGTTAAAAATTACTAGAAAGTACTTACACCTGTTAATAATCCCAACAGCAAATATTTAAAATTTGATATGACCTTTAGCGCTCACGTTGCCCTCGAGCAGATTTTCTGCTCATAATAATACAAATAAATCCTATACATGATGCAAATACAGCTCCAGCAACTTCATGTCACAATTTCATTTGCTGACAGACTATGAGAGAGAACATAGCGACTGCTTCCGCTTTACACTTAGTGAGTAATGATATTAAATTCACAAAAAACGGAATGAACATTTCCTTCAGAAATGCATTGCACGAGAATAAAAATAATAAATTAGACCAATTTGTGTAGATACCAACTGATTCCCAGAGTGCCTGCAGCGCCATCCATCCGTAATCTATCTTCATAATAATCATTCATGCTCTAAATACATCTGAGAGGGAGGATAATAAAACACACGCCATTCAGCGCCATTGATTTGCATTGTTAATTTGCCGCTCGATGGCTAGAGAGGGAGAATAATGACGAGCCACTTAAGTGCACTTAAAGGCTTCGGCAAATCCGAACATCGCTGTCATCTGCAATGAGGCCTGACAATAAACTTCACTTTGGTCTTTCTTTACGGACACAAAAACATACGGGCCGTACGCTGTTTATCCAGTCGGTTTGACCCATGGGATATATTTAGGTCAAAATGGCTCATTTGGAACTACATTTCTTTTCAATGACTTTTAAAGTCATCGTATTTCGATTACAGACATAATGCTCAGACTGTCCTGACCCGAGAGGAACAAAGTGAAATAAAAATGCTAGAAAATGAAAGGTCTTGAATCCAAAAAAAGTCGACTCCTACCTGTGCCATGCACTCGCCTGTCACGAGTCAGGTATTAAAAGTAGATTCAGGCGATGAACAAACAACGTAAACTAGGACAGGCAACAGCAAAATGAGAAAAACTGAAACTTGACCAAAACCAGAAAGACAAGCAATGAATAAGTTTACATGCCAATATTAATCAGAATTTGGCAATATTCTAATTAGTATTATTACAGCCATGTAAACTTCAGATTAAGACAATATTCTGATTACCCAAATTCTGATTCCCACCCTTGGAATCTGCCCGTTTGTAATCGGAAATTTGTTGCATGTAAACACCTTATTCTGAATATCCACTGAAAGGAGATATATGCACATTCTCAGGAATTGTGAGTGCTAACAGATGCTTAGCTGTAGGCCAGGTATTTAGGAATGGCAACTTATGTATACAGGAATATTCCGATGCCTGTACGCATATAAACATCATATTCTGAATACCCAAATACAGCACTTAAATGGATTTTGACGTGCATGTAAAGATAGTTTGAACAATGAGCTGCTATCGACTGGTACAGAAACACAGAGAGTATGTGCTGTAGAGTGCAAATATATTCATTCATTCATATTCATTTTCATTCATCTGAAGAGCTAACCTGGGAACGCTGAGTGTGACGTGCGACTGCACTGTGGATGGGACACCAGTCTATCACGCTATGCATCCCAGTGGATTGTTGTGGTGTTGCAGGGATTTAACCATTTTAAAATTTGTATTTTTTTTAAATAACTACATAATAATAAAGGCAAACACACACAAGACGTACTCATGTGAAAAAGATAACCCTGATAGACTCTGTTAGTAAATAATCTGGCGTGTTATGTTTTTGCATTAGTATATCAGAGCCTTGGTGTATATTTGGTATTTTTATGCAGTTAGGAGATTCTGAAAATATATTTCCTGCTCCTCCCAAATTGCTCGGGTCTGATCCGTAAGATAATGATTGAAATATGAAACGTCAACGACTCAAGAATTCAATTCCCATAGGTGAGCAGTCATGGCTGTGTGGTGTAAGTTATACTCAGCGTGATGGAGTCTATACAATCTGACTTCATCGCTGCTAGACATTGTAGCTTTCCCCTGTGTGGGATGAAAAATTAGTGGCTGTTATGCTGCCAGCAAAAAAAAATAAATAAATAAAGCTATATTGTATTATAGCAAGCTCAGAAAGTATATAAATAATGTAGACATGCCAGAGGGGGAGGGGAGGGGAGAGCGAGAGAGAGAGAGAGAGAGAAAGAGGGAGAGAGAGAATGTGATGATGGCGGAGAATGCTGCCAGACCTCACAGTTGAAAACTGCAAGGCCAAAACAGGAGCCAACATAAATCATTCACTTCTACAGTACACACACTAATTCATTAATTAAGTCATTTATTCATTTTAGCATTCGCAGCAATCGAAGCAGGGTTTAGTTGTCAATTCTTATACAAGGTCTTCCCATGAATATGCTCAAGCCAGCTATTATGGGGGAGCTTTGAATGGTTAAGGTTATGATCAGAGGCCGAGTTGGAAGGTTGAAGCTTGACTATTAAGAATAAAACTTTGTGAAAATGCTCAGGCTGGATATAATTCTTCAGAATATTATGCAAGATTGAATTAACTTTCTTGTCATCAGTAGAGATCAAGTGTGTAGAGATAAAGCATGGAATATGCTTAGGGGGAGAGGAAGTTTTGAGAAGAATGGCAACTTGGAGTCTGAGATAATGCAATTACTGTACATGCATACATACATACATACAAAATGTACAAACTAATGAACGTACAATGACGGAAAATACTTGTCTAATTGAACATTGTTACTATACTTAAACATTATTTTCATGTGATTGGTCAAAAACCTCAAGCGTGTGTCGGAAATGTAACACCTCTGGGGTTAGTGTCAGCCTCCAAGGCTTCTAAAGCAATGCTCAGCTCCAAAGCAACATGGAAAAAAGTCGGTTTTACCGTATCAGTCCGACCCTGAGTCCGATTCAGAAAGTGCGGGTGATCGAGCGGAACCACGCATGACTCCTCCTACAGCTGGTATGCTAAACCCATTCATATTGAATCTAGATAGCTAGCTAGATAGCTAGATAGCTAGATAGCTAGATAGATAGATACTTTATTGATCGCCCAGGGGGAAATTCGAGAATCTCATTGTGATGATTCTTTCTATTGAAAACGCATCAGTGTAGGATGAGACGGGCCGCAAAACCGTCTTTATTTAGAATTAAACTCTTCCATTACCCAGATCACAAGTACATATTTAATGAGGGCTCAGACACCGACTGTGAAATTGTCCACACGACAGAGGCTTTAAAAAAGTAAACTCCATTTCGGTGAGAGACACCGACACTGCGCCAAGCTCTCCATTAAAAAGACACTGATTATTGCATTGTGTTTTAAAAAGCTCTATGATTGCGCTTTCAAGCTTGCCATTTGCATGCTCCATTTTACGCTAGTGGGTTTGTAGCCCTGTTAAATAACAAAAGAACGTAGAAAAGCAAAGGAAGGAAAGAGCATGGCATCTGTTAATGCTCTCAGCGATACATCACTCTGTTAGATTCCATTTGTGTCGGAATTAATTGGTTTGTGTGGACGGGTAATGAAGGAAAATGGCAGTGTTTATCGTCACACACCGGTCGTTAAAAGGAAAACGTTTGCCTGGCAGGCTGCTGACATTTGCACAATGTTCAAAAACAGTCGTGGCTTCATTTTGGGGGACCAAATAAAGCTATGAAATGGTTTTTGGAGTGCTGTTCAGGTTGCTATAGACATTTTCGGCATGTACATCTTTGATGTATGTGTGCTTGCGTGTCTATTCCTATGCTACATAAATTACAGTGAAGTAACTGGTGAAATATATCATTTTAATATAATATCAATCTTTAGAATTAACATGTGATCCCTTGCTTAATTGAAGAAAGTAATGCAGCAACGCATTTGTCCTTCGTTCTGTCTAGCTCTCTCACGTCCTCATCTATATCGTCTGTTCAAACAGATACACTTTCATGCTAATACGCGCTCGTCCTCTGTGGGTTAGCAACCTAGTCGAGCCAATTCTCTGTCCTATCTTAGCACAACTGTGTTGCATTCTGGGACTTTGAGTCCAGAGTGTTTGCTGTTTCCAAGACTTGTATTTCGGATATCTCATTAATATGTTGTTGAATGCCCCTCAAATAATGGTGAATGAGAAAACAAGCTCTTGCTCTTTTTTTTCTTGACATCACTGACGTTTTTAGTTACAATATTAAACAACATTGTTACTGATCTAGCAACATTTACCTAGCACCAATATCACTCAACACATCACATATATTTCATCCATCCATCCATCCATTTTCTGTAGCGCTTATCCTATTCCAATCCTGGAGACTACTAATTGGGGACACCCTAGACCGGGTGCCAACCCATCGCAGGGCACAATCCCATACACACTCACAGACCCAATCACACACTATGGAAAATACAGAGATGCCAATCAGCCTACAAAGCACGCCTTTGGACTGGAGGAGGAAACCGGAAGACCCTGAGGAAACCTCCGAAGCTCACACAGGGCGGAGGTGGAAATCGAACCCTCAACCTTGAAGGTGCGAGGCAAATGTGTTAACCACAAAACCACCGTTCCCACCTCACAAAGATTTCAATACGAACATATTTCATACACTCGAGATTGGAGGTTTCTTTGAGCACTTAATTAGTTTTACATGGCCAATTCGTTTTTACACTCACGTTTCCGGCCTTTTGTTGCCCCCGTCCCAACCATTTTGAGACGTGCTGCGGCCATGAAATTCCAAATAACAGATTATGAGATTTGCAAATCATCGCATTGCTGTTTGTATTTACATTTATTTACATTTCACACAGCGTCCCAGCTTTTTTGGAATTGGGGTTGTATTAGAAGTTGATTCATTAGTGCTTACATACTGATTTGAATACGAAGCATATGCATTAAGGTCCAAAGACGGTGCAGTAATACAGAATGTGGCTCTTGAGCCCAGTTAAGAGTCAAAAGTTGAATGTCCAGAATCAAAGGGGCAAGAGACACCCAAGGCTATGCCAACTGCTTTCCACTACCAACTCCAACACAGCCCTCTTTCAGCCTTACGAACCCATGCCAGGAATTCCCAGATAAAAAAAAAAAAACTTCAAATGTCGCATATTTTGCTACAAAGACAATCTGTACCCTTGTGAAGCCATATGAAAATAAAATGCATGCGGAGCTGCTTGAGTCTGACAGCATTTCAAATCCACGTTCAATATTTGCTATGACTTTCTGACCACTTCAGTAGAAATCAGCAAATTACAGCTGATTATTTAAAGCCCTGGCTGTTTTGTCAATTAAAGATTCGTATGTAAAATTCTAGGACTATTACACAATTGTCCAATGGATATTCAAAAAAAAACCCCAAAACATATTATTCCCTTAAAACACTAACTTTCAAAGGGCTGAAAAGAACAACACAGGGAATATAGAAGGTTAATTCTGTCCAAAGGGCCAGTCGTATTTCAGAATGATTCAAATATTTATCAGATCCTTTAGTGATGAGGGTAATTAACTTCTAACAAGATGGTTAATGTGCTAACAGGAAGAGGAGGTAGCTAATTAGTCAGACTCCAGCCATGTTAAACCAAGGGAAGTGTGAAAGCTGATGAGAAGTGCACTGATGGCTTTTTCCGCTTCAGCGTATAAAAGAAGATTCAGTTCGACGGCCTGAGCTCTACATATAACTTGGAGTAACATAAAGCTTAAACCCTTGGGAAGTAGAAAGAATCTCATATCCATATAAAACCCATTGCCTCAGTCACACACGCCAACATACTGTACATTCATTTGCATAGATTAATCCATATATTCTTACATACGTATTGACATGACCTTATCTGTCTGTTCTATTCGTGATGCTGTTTTATATGCCATTAATGATAACAGGAAACAACATGTTTTGTGAATGTCACTATAACCTAACAGAATTACACACATCACTCTTTAATTAAAAAAAAAAAACCCAACTTATTATAAAATGGAGATGTAATAGGGTGTAACAACACTACAGCATCACGTCCCGTCATGTTTTCTTGCTTATGATTAAAACTCAGTGAACATTAATTGTATTTTAGTCCGGGTTGTCAATCCTGTTAAGATCAGTGTGAGAAATAAAGCATTTCAGGAGGATGTGCTGTCATTGTAAAATGGTCAACTGTGCTGTGGTAACAGGAACATTGTGATTATTTTCCTATAACAATGCATGCTCGATGGATAGCAGGATGACATCAGAATCGTAGCGGATCATTGGATGTGCTTAAAATGTCAATATTGTTCTTTTTTACTAGATGTTGAAACTAGCTTACATATCACCTTACCCATAAACACTTACATTTACATTTACATTTATTCATTTAGCAGACGCTTTTATCCAATGCGACTTACAAGTGCACACTCACACTCGTACACTCACACCTTGCATGCAGAGCTGCATGCAAGGTGCTAGCTTACCATCGGGGGCAACTTAGGGTTCAGTGTCTTGCCCAAGGACACTTCGGCATGGGATCACCCGGGCCGGGATTCGAACCACCAACCCTACGATTAGTGGATTAGTGGAAAACCCGCTCTACCGACTGAGCCACAGCCGCCCCTTATTACACACTTATTACACACCCGCCAGGGACATGTGTGTGCGGAGTTTGCATGTTCTCCACGTGTGTCGGGGGTTTCCTCCGGGTACTCCGGTTTCCTCCCCCAGTCCAAAGACATGCATGGTAGGCTGATTGGCGTGTCTAAAGTGTTTGAATGTGAGTGTGTATGTGATTGTGCCCTGCGATGGACTGGCACTCTGTCCAGGGTGTACCCTGCTTTGTGCCTGATGCCTCCTGGGATAGACTCCAGGTTCCCCGTGACCCTGAAAAGGAGTAAGCGGTTGAAGATGGATGGATGGATGGACTTATTCCACATTCCTATAATACACAGCTGTAGTATAACCCTGCACTACAAATATGCAATCTTCTTTTCAGTAATGTAAATGGTTCAGTGGGGTTCAGTGTCTTGCTCGAGGACACGTGGAGTCACGTGGGCCGGGACTCAAACCCTCAAACCCTGTGATTAGTGGACAACCCCTTCTAGCACCTGATCCACAGCCGCCCCACAGCGTGTGACAGTAACGTGTCTCGTGTATATAATACATCCATGCTTAACAGCTGTAATTCGAGAACTACCTTTTTCTTTCCTTCTAATAGAAGTAAGTGGAAAGCCTCCATTGAACACTGAGTAGCAGACGACGTCAAATTAAAATCCCACAACACTCCTCGGCTGGCACTCTGACTACTAACATGAACATCCCAGTTGATAAGACTCGGAGAAGTCACTGCAGTTCACTCAGTCATTTTGGATTACTAAATGCCCCAAGCTGGAAATGAGAGAATAAACAGAAAAGAGTGAAGGATGATTGCTAATCATTGAAGTGAGAGGAGGAGAGTAATTGGGCTAAAGCGAGCCGCAATGTCACCAATTAGCCCAAGGAGTGGGAGAGGAGCATGGGCGCACTTTAATTAGAACTGCTTTTTCGTGTTCTCAGAAAGCAGAAAGAGAGAGAGACTCAAAAAAAAAAAAAAAAAAAAAACACTATTCAAAGGAAAATGTCTAAATGAGCTTTTTGAAGCTAATGAGGGGCCACTGCAGAAAACTTCTCCGTTTATGAATACAGATTCAACTTTAGCGTCAGTGGCTCTTCTGCTTCAATCATAGTCGAACACTCAGTATATTACTCTAGATGGAGTTTCTTTGCGCAGTTTTAAGTTTGAACTTTAATTTAATCTCAAGCAAACATGTCACAGAGTCGTCCGGGTATAGTCTTCATATAGTATGAATGAGATGTCTCCATCATTCTCATCCTTCATCCACAGAAAGAAATCAGCATGTGGTGGACTGTTATATGAAGGGGAGTGCATACCTTTTGTCTGTTTAGAGTTACATTTAATGTTGTGGAACGTTCATGAAACCAATGAGGTCCTCTTATCAGTGACATTACCGGCTTTAAACTATTGTTCCATCATGTTTTCTTAGCAGTTAATAAGACAGTAAAAATGCAGCGTGGTCATTAGGAACTCTGAAGTCCATTATGATAACTGACAATGAAACAATATATATGTTGCTTTCCTATCAGAGTCGGTGCAAAGATGATTTTTAAAGATAATGTTACTTACCGTTTTATCTTTAACCGACAGGTGTTATAAAAGCATATGCATTTTAATCCAAAAAACGAAATCTACTATGGAGGTTTACATAGCATCAAGATCTATTTTATCCATGTTTTACATAGAAGATCACATGAAAAGGATACCACAGTGGCTTGGAGGGTCTTGGTGTTTGTTCTGACTAATATGAGTAAGAGGAAACTAAATATAATGATACCATATCCTCCAGGACCCTATCCAGGGTGTTCTGCCTTGTGCCCGATGCTCCCTTGGATAGGCTCCAGGTTTCCCCGTGACCCTGAAGAAGGATAGAAGATGGATGGATGGATGGATGGATGGATGGATGGATATAAGCACAAGAAACAGCATATTATGAAAGCTAATTGTAGCTATGTGTACATTTTCCCACAGTTTGGTAAAGAAGCTTTTTTTTTGTTTTGTTTTTCTTGTTTTCATCAGCCTCAACTTTCTTACCAACCTCATTAAATAAAAGTGGTCTCTAGTAAACAAAACATTTAATGCTGTGACCTCAGTTCAGACTCTCAAAATGTGCTAATTTAAATAGATGGTTTAAGCAAAATGGTCTGTGAGAGTATTGTGGTCCTTGCTGGTTGGGTGTTGTGCTTACTTTTGTTACACTGGAGTCAGAGCATCTTACAAATGGATGCTAAATGAATTAAGAAAATTCATGTTAAATGGAACTACATTAAAATGTCAGTAATTTCATTTATTTTTAAATTCTCACTAGTTCTAGTAACTACTAACACTCTTAACATTGTGTAGACATTTTCCTTTATTTAAAAAGGTAAGAAACACATTGTTACGACACGGAAGGCACGGGAGGCAGGAGCAAGTGCAGATCTTTATTTTCAAACTTAAATCAGGACACATAAAACGCGGTCGCTACGCGACAAGATAATCGAGGACACGCAAACAAGGCCGCTTAGCATGCGTAACACATTCACCATTACATTCAGTTATTCAAATAATACTGCGCGAAGTGCACAGCAACACAAGGGGTTTAAATAACCAACATAATGATGCTTGAGTACAGACAGCTGAAACCAATAATGAGACACCCTCGAACATAAACCAATACTGGAACAAGAAGAGAGCAAAACCAAAACAAAGTCACGTATCCGTGTACTAAAGTTCAGTCTCTAAAACCGCGCCGCAGTGCCATCTGCCGGCGAGGGCATTACAGAACCCCCCACCAAAGGCGCTCCTCCTGTAACGCCAACGAGCACCCCCCCCCCCCCCCCGGGGGGGGGCCCCCCCCCCCCCCCCCCCCAGGGGTGGTCCGGGGCCCCTGTGTGAGCTGTCTCATGATGCATCAGAAAACAAGGAGTCCTTCGCCAGGCTGTAGACAGGAGGAGCACCACCCCCAGTGGGATTGAAGCTCTGGGCGCCGTCCTCGGTGGGACTGGAAGGCCGGGTGACATCCTCAGCAGGGCTGGAATGCTGGGCGACATCCCCAGCGGGGCTGGACAGCAGGACAGCAGGACAGCTTCCTTGGCTGGGGAGGACAGCAAGACAGCTTCCTCGGCAGGACAGGGCAATTGGACAGCCTCCTCAGCAAAGCAGGGCAGCAGGAAAGCTTCCTTAGTGGCAGAGACTTTCCCGCTTGTCTCTGGCTGGGGTTCTGAGGTCACTCTGTTGACCTAAGGCGGAGGATCCGAGGTCGTTAACCTTGGGCAGGGACTCTGGGACTGCGACCACCTGCTGCCTGCACTGCGCAGTGTTGTCACCCCCGACAGCAGGAAGCCGCAGTAGTTCGGATAGCTCTGCTGCCTGCATAACATGGTGTAGCCACCTGGCAGAGGTTAGCCCCAGTAATCATTGTATCTCGGTTGCCTGCGTAGCGCGGTGTAGTTCTCCGGCAGTGGAAGTGGGGAAACTTGTGTGGGTGGCGACGTGGCACGTGGCCCGGCTTGCTGTAGCGGCTTCAGAAGGCTGTGGATCTGAGCAAGTTCTTCGTTTAGCTGTTTTCTCTGATCCCAGAACTTTCGATGCCACTTCTCAAACTCGGCAGCTTCGGCGGCGTTCATGTTGACCTGCTGCTTCCACGTGGTAGGCGCAGTATTATTCGTATGCGTTAATGTGATAGTCAATGCGTCACGCCTCCTAAGCGGTCTTATTTTCATGTCTTGTTCTCGTTCCATGCCTAGACTATAAGTTCCATGTTTAACCTAGTTAACCTTGTCCAGTACAGACCGTGTTTCCTGTGTTTTGGCTGCTGTTCAGTAAATAAAGACGTTGATCTGCACCTGCTCCCGCCTTACCTCTCATATCGTAACACACATCAGTTTAAGCTAAAGACTTATGACATTATTGACATTATGAGGAATTAGTATTGAATAATCCGACAGGTACAATGTGATTTCCTGATGTGATTGAACGCAAATCTTCAAGATCTGGACATTTCCAAGAGAATGTTCCCAAGGGTTCTCCTTAATCCTTTTTCAGAGTACACTGGTGTTATATATATACATATCAGACATTTCAAACAGTAAACAAAACGAATTAGCTTATTGCTACAAGGCTGTTATAAGTATCTTATAAGTACTTATTAGTATCTACAAATAAAATATTTTATTGTTTTATTGGTTGTTTATCTATATTCTATGGTCCAAGTTCAGCAGTGCACTGGACTAAAAGATCAGTTAATGCTCCTAGCAACCTCAAGGCAGTGACACAGTCCACAGTTCAAAATGATAGCACGGCATCAAATAATTTTGAAGAAATGCTTGGGTTTCAATATTTAGGCTTTAAAAAATGAACACTATTGTCTGGAGATCGTGAGTTTGAATCCCGACGATGCCACAGCCACCCATGGCTGGGAGTCTGTTAGCTCATCATCAATAAAACAAGATCACAATTCACAGAATGATTCAAACTTTGAAATGTTAAGAGTTTGTTTGAGGGCAGGTTTGTAGCTTTCCTTCCAGATTGTTTTTTTTTTTTTTGCAACAAAATCTTTCTTGATTACTTTAATAATAAACGGCTGTGGCTCAGTCGGTAGAGCGGGTTGTCCACTAATCCACTAATCGTAGGGTTGGTGGTTCGAATCCCGGCCCGGGTGATCCCATGCCGAAGTGTCCTTGGGCAAGACACTGAACCCTAAGTTGCCCCCGATGGCAAGCTAGCACCTTGCATGCAGCTCTGCTACCATTGGTGTGTGAGTGTGTCTCATTTGTAAGTCGCTTTGGATAAAAGCGTCTGCTAAATGAATAAATGTAAATGTAACAAACAACAAAACTCTCCCTAAGCTTGATGTATAACTTGAAGCAGTGAATATTGCTTTGTGAGCCAAATGTGCTAGAGTTGGCACTAATAATATTTTTTTCCTGCAGTTTGTACAAAGCTGAACTGAAAGCTTTAAGCTTCCATTACATTTTACATTATCTACATTAGCCTAGTAATGACGGTTCAAGTGGAAATAGAAGCATGAGACACCAAATGTCTTTGGCCGATTAACTACAATCGGAGTAAATTTGATTTTTCCTCCACACCCTGCTCCGTTAAAACACTAAAACACCACTAAGACATTTATTTACAATACACTTTTCATGGTGACATCAATCAGTCTAAATGTGTTAGAAATTAAATTAGAATAACTTAACAAATAATGTGTAATAAATCTATATAATAAATGCCTTTATTTCAAACCTAATTAATTAGTACATGTGTACGAGTCACATTTTTAAATCAAAAAGTTTCATTTAACTAACACTCATTATTTGACTCAAAATAAAAACATCAACTCAAACCTCACAGTCTATTTCATAACTTTCACTAAAGGGCTCTTATTCAACAAGCTGATGTGCAATATTAAAATATTAAAACGTCAAACTTTTCAGCTTGGAGTACCTCTTTCTAAACAGAAAATTGCCCTGGGAATATAAAAGTACCACAGTTAATGCATTACAGCATTGTACAACCATCGTACAAATTCTATAGATGAACATTTATATTATGTAAGGTGTATAGACACAGTGGCTGGTTAGGTAAAATGGTGTGTTTATGTATGTCTGCGCTGTGCTGGAGACGTTATGTTTACAACTCTGTACACCTACAGTCTGGAAAGAAGAGAGAGAGAGAGAGAGAGAGAGAGAGAGAGAGAGAGAGAGAGACTAAATGTCAGATACACAGAGATGTTGGCTGTAGCTCAGTCGGTTGCAGATTGTCCACTAGTCCACTAATCGTAGGGTTGGTGGTTCGAATCCCGGCCCGGGTGATCCCATGCCGAAGTGTCCTTGGGCAAGACACTGAACCCTAAGTTGCAACCGATGGCAAGCTAGCACCTTGCATGCAGCTCTGCTACCATTGGTGTATGAGTGTTCACTTATTTGTAAGTCGCTTTGGATAAAAGCGTCTGCTAAATGAATAAATGTAAATAAATGTAAATGTCAGATACTATTAATGTGATATTTTTGAGTGGAAACACAGTTTTAAAGTTAATGTCACACAATCTGCAGAATTAAATGCACCAAAGTTTGCACCAACGGTATTGGCGGCAGAAAAAAAACCTTCACCTCTAAACAAACAAGCATAGACGCATGACAGAAACTGTGTTTAGGGAATAAAAGTATGAACACTTAAGAGTCATAGCTAAATACCAGTCACTGATATACCAACTAGCTTGAAAAACTTTAAGAATGGCCGTATTCATCAATATTATCCATCCATCTTCTACCGCTTACTCCTTTTCAGTGTCACGGAGAACCTGGAGCCTATCCCAGGGAGCGCATTGATATTATCGATACTGTTCAAAAGGAACAACATTTCACCTGGTAAAATTCTGATATATTATTCTGGATACTTTCTTTAACAGAAATGTGTTGATATTGTTCTGCATGTAGTTCAACCAGAAGTAAAATTCTAGTATTTAAAAGAAGAAGAAACTGCATTTACCGTCATGACTGTATATACAGAGTATGGAAGCACTCTTCTCTGTTTTGATGATGGCACTGGACAGTGAACTGAAATAATTAGACTTAAGACTTGTGAGAATGTTTAAGACATTGTTAGGTAGGCAGACAGACTGCATTGACTAGAGCATTTTCCCAGGCCACCACATGTATACGTTGAACATTCGCCTGCACTTGCGCTAGTAAAATAGGTATGAATCATATGGCACACTGATGTATAATTGCACTAATGTTGAATTGTTTTGAATACTTTTCTCCACCAGGGGCGCACGGTGGCTTAGTGGTTAGCACGTTCGCCTCACACCTCCAGGGTCCGGGGTTCGAGCCCCGCTGGGGCCGTGTGTGTGCGGAGTTTGCATGTTCTCCCTGTGTGTCGGGGGTTTCCTCCGGGTACTCCGGTTTC
>JAFFST010045473.1:6452-16715 GCA_022414735.1 Noturus placidus
TATATATATATATATATATATCCATCTTCTACTGCTTACTCTTTTATCAGGGTCACGGGGAACCTGGAGCCTATCCCAGGAAGCATCGGGCACCAGGCGGGGTACACTCTGGACAGGGTGCCAGTCCATCGCAGGGCACAATCACATACACACTCACACACCCCTTCATACACTACGGACACTTTAGACACGCCAATCAGCCTACCATGCATGTCTTTGGACTGGGGGAGGAAACCGGAGTACCCGGAGGAAACCCCCGACACACGGGGAGAACATGCAAACTCCACACACACATGGCCACGGTGGGACTCGAACCATATATATACATATACATATACATATATATATATATATATATATATATCCCGCCAGGGGCATGTGTGTGTGGAGTTTGCATGTTCCCTCCCCGTGCGTCGGGGGTTTCCTCCGGTTTCTTCCCCCAGTCCAAAGACATGCATGATAGGTTGATTGGCGTGTCTAAAGTGTCCGTAGTATATGAATGGGTGTGTGAGTATGTATACCCGTGTGACTGGCAGCAGCTACACGCCGGTCCCAAGCACGGATAAATGGGGAGGGTGGGGAAAGCAATGGCAAACTACCCCACTACTTCTGCCGAAACGCTTTGTGGATCACATCGATGAAATACGTGGAGAGTGTTGACCCATAAAGTGACTGAAGGTCGGTCTCGACTAATAGGTGAGAGAGATAGATAGATATATATATATATATATATAACCTGTTCTAATTTCTTTCTTGACCCAAACACATTTATGATAATAAACCACGAAATGATATGATAAGAGCGGATATACAGTCTCGTGTAACTGATAAAGAAATAAAAATCAGTATCATAAACACACGCACTGTCCGAGACGTCTTATCTGTAGTCATCGTCTCATTTTAGTGTGTATCATCGATGCTCAGATCAGTTCAGGTTCATAAGCAAGAAACAAAAATGAAGTCTGAATTCTATTAACAAAGATATAAATACAGTTCTTCAAAAAGAATTTGTCTAAACTGCCTGCTCATGATCGTAAATGACTTTCCACAGGCGTCAAGGAGATTTCATTATCAGCCTGAATTTAAGTGTAAGATCATGAATTCTTGTCTTTGTATTACTTTTCCCAAAGTGATGACGTGACCATGAGTTTGGGAAATGCACTAGCTCTATAAATGAATCTTTAATTTAGCAACAACAACAAAAAAAAAAAACATTATTCTAAATAAACTTCCATATACACAAAAACAGCATTATTCTGTAAAAGAGAATCACCGAAAGTGCATTAAAGTGTGATTGTGAGTGTGAGATGTGTGTAAATGTGTGTGTGCCTCGTACGGACGGTCAGCAAGAACGTGGTGCTAAAAGTGGATTCCAATCTATTTTTTTTATACACAAACGGACTGATATTAATATGCATAATGCAACCAAGGACCAGAGTAAGTAAATCAGTAAGCACATAAACAAACAAATAAATAAAGGCTTAAGACTAAGCACTCCAGTGTTAAATCTAATCGAAATGCTTTTATGGGAAATGATGAAAAACGTGATAAATAAAGGAACATAACATATTAATGAATTCAGGGACAGAGCGGAGTGTACCGCTCTGAGCGGAGTGTACCGCTCTGAGCGGAGTGTACCGCTCTGAGCGGAGTGTACCAGTCAGCAACAAACAGAAAGAAATGAGCAGAAAGTGTGTCACTGTGTCATACAGGATGTCTTTAACAAAATTAATCAATTAACCTCAGTGATACTGGATCATAAATGATAATAAAACAGGCACGGTAGCTCACTCTGGTCTGAACAACAAAATGTGAAAGTGTGTGTGTGGTGAGATGGGTATTTGGGACAGAGCCCTGATTTCATCTTTACAAGAGATTGAAATGCAGATACAGACCAATAAGAAAATAAAGAAATAAATAAAGAAAGAAAGAAAGAAAGAAAGAAAGAAAGAAAGAAAGAAAGAAATAAATAAAGGAAGGATAGTTTTCCACGCTACCATGTTATACACCCCGTACGAAAGGGACGAGAAGGTCAAAAAGGGGAGAGAGTATGGCGCAGAGTTAATCGGCACGTTATTAAAAGCTATTATACTCCTCACACAGGAATTATTTATCTAAAATAAGTCTATTAAACAGGAATATAGCGTAAAAAGAGGACTAAATCATCTTGTGCCAGTCTGAAAGAACAGAAAAGTGTTTTGGTGATTTGGGACAGAACCCATTTCCCCTTAATCGGCATGAAAAGATAAGATAAAGAGCCAAAAGTGGAATAAAACACATCGCCGTATATGTAGAACTGAATTATACTGGATGTGTTTATGAAAAAGATAACTATTTCCTACATCATTGACGCAGGAATTATAATGGTCCTGCATTATACTTATTTAACTGTCGACGATAAATCAGTAAAGCCTGAGCTCGGGATTAAAGTGGAGACAGTGTGACACATGGAGTGTGTTTCTGTGCTGCACTGTTTACTCTTACTTTCACTTCTTTATGGAAAAATATATTTTAAAAAAAAGAAATAAATAATCCATAATTAAACAGGAATGGGTTTTGACATAAAATATATTAAAATCTTCCTTTGGTTTATTTTTATTATTTTATTTTTTTTACCTTTTACAGACTTGAAGTCCCACACTGGACTAGAAATGAAATATGTAGCTCGCACTTGAACTCCGACTCCGAGCAAGTATTTATCCAAAAGAAACCATTTCAACAGGAATAAACGATAAATAAGGATGTGTGTGTGTGTGTGTGTGTGTGTGTGTGTGTGTGTGTGTGTGTGTGAAAGGGAAGAAAGCGTGATGAAGTTCACGATGTATTTCTCTAAAACACAGCAATCATCACAGATGAAACTGGGATCAGTTATAAGGGGGAAAGGCCCGAGTGAGGTGGCGCTGGAGGAGAAAGTGTGACGTAGAGAAGGAAAGATTTTTTTCCTGTAAAATCGTTCAGTTTGTGAGAATTCTCTGTGAACCCCGAATGAAAAATCTGCTCGAATAGAAACCTTCTGATTTCGATATACATCCCTCTGAAAGGTTTATAGTGGATCCTAGTGAATTCTCAGTGTACAGAGTGCGTTACTGTAGGTCTTTACACTAACCACACACACACACACACACACACACACACTGCATAAGAGCAACATAACACTGTGTTACAGTGTCATACTACAGAATGTATTATCAATAGTAAATGAGCTTCACAGAAATTCATGGTAAATGCAGGCCTCTCTCTCTGTGTGTGTGTGTGTGTGTGTGTGTGTGTGTGTGTGTGTGGAAAAGTGTAAGAAGATGCTCATTTCCCCTTCATTAGAATCAAAAGATAAGAGGAGATATGCAAAAAAGAGGACTAATACACAAACCTGTGTGTGTGTGTGTGTGTGTGTGTGTGTGTGTGTGTGTGTGTGAGAGAGAGAGAGAGTTATCTCTGAGTCTCTGAGAGCCGCTCCTGCAGTCGGGTGTGTGTGTATGCGCGCGCGCGACTGGGTCAGGATCGGAATAAGTGCTCGCGATCTTCACACACAGTCTCTCTTTCGGTACAGACGCACACAAGCGCATGCAGACACATCATTGCCCAAGTCTCACACACATGCACGCGCAGTCACACACACTCTGTGTTTAAAATCCCCTGAGCGCGTGAGCTGTGCGGTGCGGTGCGGTGCTCTCTCTCTCGCGCGCTCGCTCGCTCTCTCTCTGCTCCGCGCGCTCATCTGACTGAACTGAACCTCGCTCGAGTCAGACTGAGAATAGAGAGAGAGAGAGAGAGAGAGAGAGAGTGTGAGAGGGAGAGAGAGAGAGAGAGAGAGAGAGAGAGAGAGAATGCTGGACAGGAAGAATATATATATATATATATATATGGAGTGAGAGTTGTTACCTTCCACAGCGGAAGTCACGCGCAGCAAAAAGCCGCAGAAAATCAGCCAATAATCCATTTATGAAGCGCGGAGAGCAGCAGCGGGGGACAGAGGAACCGAGCCGAGCCTACAGTCCTGCAGCTTCAGTCCGGGACAAAAGCTCCATAAACCGGACCAATCAAGTGAAATAAGGCAAATATGAACAGCTCCTGTAATCCAAAAGTCGCGTGCAGAGGAGGGAGTTAGAAGGAGTTAGAAACACCTAGGATCTGTTCTAGTTCATACAGACAGCAGCGCGAGCGCTCTTCTATTCATTCCCAAAATATCAACCTGTGAAAATGCCAGGACACCAGCTCTCCTGTGCACGCGCTGTGGGAGCTCCCTCAAACACTCCTCATTCAATCCAGTCCAATTCCCGGAGCGCGCTAGCGCGAGGAACTCATCCCGGGAACGGGTTCTCCACGGTTCCTGGCGCGCGCTCTCTGTCCCGTGTCCGTGGGTCAGGAATAATCTGCGAGCCTCTGTGTGTGTGTGTGTGTGTGTGTGTGTGTGTGTGTGTGAGAGAGAGAGAGAGAGAGAGAGAGAGAGAGAGAGAGATGCTAATTCAACCCCCCCATCCCGAGTTGCCAGATTTATGTTTTTACATCCTACTTGGCATATTTTAAATTCCCACTGACCGGGTTAACTATTTATTGTGGATAAACATATTTAGAGAAAAAACTGTTCCTCAAGGCTTCACCGAATGGTTAAAACTTCTATTATTATAAACAAGGTCTGTTTATAATACATGAATATTTTCTGAAAGAGAACCCATCTGTTCCCAACGGTTCCCCTGGAGAAGCAAACTGAGTAACACTTCAGAAAAATAGGCCTAGAAACTTCTCATTTTCTCATTCTTACAAATCAGGTGTTGTTTTAAACATGACGCAATCTGGCAACCCTTCAGTCTTTCCTGTCTGTAGTGTCACAGCGCCTCCTAGTGGAAACAACGCACTCGGGTTGCCAGATTTGACTATACAACTAACAGACTTCATTTACCTCGTATATTTTCTCTAAACAGCTATAAGTTTACTATAAAACGGTCTATAATTTATATACATTACACGATATATTACTAGTCATTTATATGTCGAATACATTGTACTATTATTTTTAATATATATAATTATATTTAAATACATATCAATGACTACAGTTTTGGTAAAATACACACCATGGCAACCCTGATTTTCGCGATTCTGTGAAGTGGCTCTTTGTTTTCGTGTTTGTGGATTAAAGTGAACTTTTTCCCTGCACATTGAGGACAGATGTGTTCATACAGAGACAGAGACAGAGCTGGAGGAGAAATAAACTCCGGATTAGAGAGACTGAGATAAGAAAAACGGATTTAATCTGAACTCATCAAGCGTCAAGTATCATGTAAGTAAATATACAGTGTATAAGGACATTGGATATAGGAATAAAAATATATTTTACACGTGTAAAGGTAGCCTATGTGTTGTTAATATTATGATTATTATTTATTATTGTTGTGTTATTCATTTATATGATTTATGCATTCATGGATTCATAATGTCAGTCATTTTGGATAACATTTCAGGGGACAAAATGTAATGATATGTTTTATATAAATATGTTTTAAATATCTCAATTGATTAATTTCTAAGTAATATATATTTTTTGTTGTATTATGTACATCTTTTGTTTTATTTGTTAAATGTTTAATTATTTCTTTTTTTCCCCAGCTAGCTCTTGTTTATATATATATATATATATATATATATATATATATATATATATATATAGGCACATTCAACTGTGAAATATATTTCACATACCTTTAATACAGATTTATTTTATGAACATGATCCAATTAATCAAATATTCATTCTCATTATTTAAATGTGTACTGTAATATTTTGATCATTTATTAGAGCGAGAGATAGTTTTACTCCTGAAATGTCCATCAATATAGCTACCTGTGATTTGCATTATACTACATTCAAGTGACAAGACAAAAGGCAGTAACTCATCTCTAATAGGGTTTTAGCTCAATGGTACTCGTAGACCCTGAACTATGTGTATCGATGGACGTCTGCTAAACACTGTAACTGTAAATGCAATGAAATGTCCAACATAATTACAGGAACACAACAATGAATATTATACTTTTTTTATAATAGCGTGTGTTGTGATTTCCACTTCTGTGACTAAATTCAATCACTGACCCTATAATAAATAAAATCTTGCCAACAGAGGATTCTGGGAAAGACCTGCGGCCACAGAGTGCTATAAGGTATTAAAGCTTGAAGTAAATTTCTCCTGGATTTTAAAATCATTAAACACACCATCATCACGCTGTGAATTTTAGATACAAACTCACTTATAACTTATAAGAAAGTGTGAATTTAGCAATCAGTTGGAGTTTAATGTTGATGTTATACCTGCTGATGAGAATAAACCTTCATCCACATCAGATTTGCGCCATCCTGGTCTTTTCCAGGGGTGCCAAAACTTTTAGAAAAATGTGAGTTTGCTTCTCTCTCTCGTGCTTCTCCTGAGGTGAGGACAGAAGTGTAACAGCCTCCGACTTTTCCGTCCATTTGTGTTTTGGTTGACACTCTGGGGTGAACTTTAGTTTTTCACACACACACACACACACACACACACACACCGTTAGTGGTGACTAATGATATATAGCTTAGAATACAAGTATAAAATACATATACAAACATATATATATATATATATATATATATGATGTCCCATGTATGTACATTTTTACCATTTTAATAATGTATTCTTTTTTTTTTTTTCATGATGTCCATGTTGTGAGTTGTGGACTGATTTGTTTCAACATGATTTCTTGAGATTTTAATAAATAAATGATGCTTTTGTATATTTCATCAAAGGTAATTTAAATGAATAAATACCAGTCCCAGAGATTGTTGCAAAGATGTCTAGATGAAAATGTCACGGGCTGCATTGCTAGTTTTTATTCATTTTTTAATTTCAAATCTGTATTTTGCTATTATCTGGACAAAAAACAACGTTAGCGTTCTGCAACAGCGTTACACCCACAATCACCACCCACATCATTCAAATAAATAACAAAATAAATAACAGAAATGACTTAGTGAAGTGTAATACTCAACAAAACTGTTTCTTCTTCTTTCCAGGGGATTTATTTAGCTATTGAGATTAGATTTGAGTCAGTTCATGTGATTATTATTGGATTTTATGAAACGGAAACTGAGACGGCTGTTGTGTCGTTGTGGTTCTGGTTTCTGTAACGCGGTCAGATTGTTTCACTAAAACGTCCACTGAAAAAAAAAGATCAGGCTACGGAGTTTTATGGAAGCACACACACACACACACACAGACACACACACACACACACACACCTGGCATGCATTAGAAACTCAATAACTAAAGTGGCAGACGTTTTATTGCCATATGGAAATTTCACAAACTTACACACACACACATGGTACTTGCCCCCCAATTTCAAGTTCAACTTATGCTTTATTTGAATGTTTGTTCAGTGACGGAGTTGCCAAATATTGTTAATAATAAATATATTTTGAAAAAATAATGAAAAAAAAAAACTGAACAACTGCACTATTACACAAAAATATATAATATAATATAATATAATATAATATAATATAATATAATATAATGACCTGGTCAGGGTAGAGGTGGATTTAGAGTCTATCCTGGGAACACTGAGCATGTGCTGGGAATACACCCTGGATGACACCAGATTATCATAGATACAACAAACAAACAAACAAGCAAACAAATAAATAAATAGCATTTGTTCAAGTGTATAATAATAATAATAATAATAATAATAATAATAATTTTTATGGTGCACATTACCCTTTCTATTATTATCATCACATATTCATTCATGAAATATGTCTGATATAGTTTATAAACTCTTGTTTTGTAAGCAATGTATTCTTTTAATATCATTGAATAGACAGAGGATTATGGGAAATATCTGCAGACTGAACAGAACAATAATCTAACAGAGGTTCATTATGAAGTGATTAATGTTTCATGTCTCTGTAGATGATAGATTTAAGTAAAATATTTCTCCTGATTAAAAACAAAACTGTTCCTTGTCTCTCTCTACCACACGAGCGCACATGTCTGTAGTTTTATTTATTGTGTTTGCTTGTATGCAACAACCCTAGAGAATACTTTTTTCAGATTGGGTAGCAGGTCTGTTTTATTTTCTTATATTGAGACGCCTGTGAAGTTTAATCCCAATCCCAGTTTGAAATCAATCATCCTCATATTATGTTGTTTCATTGAAATATAACCATGACAACAAGGATAAATAGGCATTTAACTACAAATATGCTACAATTAAACATGTTCACATACATTTACATAGAATTGAATGCCTCTGAGAAGTAACCACAGCAACAACCATTTAACAATCAATTAAAGGTGTATAGGGGTGGGGCTAAACATAGCTAAAATTATGTTTCATCTCAAAACGGAAAGGATTGTGGGGGAAATGTAAGATACATGGATTGTGGGAAGGATGTGGAGACACCTGGGATTGTGGAAATAATATGGAGACACAGGGTATTGTGGGAATGATCTGGAGACATGGTGTATTGTGGGAATGATGTGGAGACACATGGGATTGTGGGAATGATCTGGAGACATGGTGTATTGTGGGAATGATGTGGAGACACAGGGTATTGTGGGAATGATCTGGAGACGTGGTGTATTGTGGGAATGATGTGGAGACACATGGGATTGTGGGAATGATGTGCAGATGCAGAGGATTGTGAGAATGACGTGCAGCAGCAGATGATTGTGGGAACGATATGCAGATGCAGAGGATTGTGGGAATGATTTGAAGATTCATAGGATTGTGAGAAGGATGTGCAGATGCAGGGGATTGTGGGAATAATGTGGAGATGTAGGGGATTGTGGAAGTGATGTGCAGATGCAGGGAATTGTGGGAATGATGTGCAGATGCAGAGGATTGTGGGGAAAAATGTGGAGACCTATGGGATTGTGAGAATGACGTGCAGCAGTAGGGGATTGTGGGAAGGATGTGGAGACACATGACAATGAAATGTAGAAATGCAGGGATTGTGTAGAATGTGAGATGGAGATATGGAGAGAGTCTGAAAATACCCTCTGCAGTCATCATGATTTTATGTAATTATATTAGATTTATAGTTATAATGCAGTAAAGTGAGAAGTCAATGCTTTATTGATATAGCACATTTCAAATTGCTTTCATTTAAAGAATAAAGTTAAGACAAAGAAAGAATCACAGGTTTTTGATTAAACATGGAGGACAGACTGACAATCACTGCTTCAACTCTTGTGTTTATTACTAAATTAAACTGCATGGAACCCTCAGAGCTCTACACCTTTATTATTTTTTTTTTGTTTGTTTTATGATACCTAGATTTAAGAGGCAATAAAAATCTCCCTATTATCAATAGATCTTTGTGATGATTTATATCCCTATTTCAGCACAGTAAGTTCAATATGAGTGTTTTATGTGACTGTATCCATTTCCTGTGCCACTTATCCAACAGAGGGTCATGGGGGAGCCTGGAGTCTATCCCAGGGAACTCAGGGCATAAGGATGGGGTGCCAATCCATTGCAGGGCACAATCACACACATACCCATTTACACACTATGTCTTTGGACTGGGGGAAGAAACCGGAGTACCCAGAGGAAACCCGAGCATACAAACTCCACGCACACAGGGCAGAGCAGGAGGTGTGAGGAGGTGTGAGGCAAATTTGCTAACTACTAAGCCACCACGTCAATAAAAATGCAAACCAAAATAATAATAATAATAATAATAATAATTAAGAAGGGTTTTGTTAAAGATTTGACTTTCACACAGGGGACAATTATATTCTAGTGTTCTGTCATGTTGTCAAAAGCTTCAGATTGGTATAAAGACTGAATAACAAAGTGCATGCTTGGTGAAATTGTCTTGTTAGTAAGTTATGGGCTGCTGTTTACAACAAATGAAGTCTTGAGAATCAAACAGCAAACACAAAACCTTTGCATGGTGCCAGATTATAATGCAAACAAAAAACTTTTTTTGTTATTGCTAAACTCTGAAGCTATGAGAGAATTTGCAATCGTGACTTTTTGTTTCCTGTTAAAAGTTAAACCACAGAGCTATTCAGTAAGATGCGATGAAAAGTAAATCTATACACCAAATAAAATCAAACCTTATCCATTCAACTGCTTCTTTAAAACAGAGGCTACAGACACCCCACAAACAACAATCCTGGAGACATCAGAGACGTCTCTACCGTGACCCACACACAGTAAAGTGTAAACACTGGGAGTGTGTGTGTGTGTGTGTGTGTGTGTGTGTGTGTGTGTGTGCACGGAC
>JAFFST010045474.1:16358-27587 GCA_022414735.1 Noturus placidus
TGACTATTGTTTAAATTGGTTTGATGTTCCGAAACACTTAAGTGTGACAAACATGCAAAGGAACAGGAAATGAGGAAGGGGGCAAACACTTTTTCACACCACTGTAATTCTGTCTCATTTGTTTAATGAGGTTCTCTTTATCTACTTTTGGGACTTGTTTGAAAATCTGATGTTGTTTCTGATGTCAAATTTATGCAGTTATGTAGAAAATTCTAAAACTTTCATGCACCACCATATATTTCGTATCGGATTTTGCTGCGGATTTGAACAGTTCAATAACGTCATGGCAACACAAATAAAGACTGGTACGCTGTGAAAAGAATCCATACCCTTCAGGGTGACATGTTACTATACCGATGTTAATTATTTCCCTTTATCTGGACATCCTAAACCATTTCACATTACATTTAAGAACCATGAGACAACTTGGTTCCTACTAAGACTTTCAAGGTAAAAGAAAAAAGACCTGAAGACTTTCCTGTGGCAGAAAACATACTGACTGCTACAAAGCACTGACACTGGGGATCCCTTCCATAAATGTGAAATCTCTGAACAGCAAACTTTACCAAATCAAGAACTATATGCTTTTCTGTGTTAAATGATCATATAAATACTTTTATTATTAGACTTTGATTATCTAGCGTGTCCGCCATACAAGTTCCTGTAAGTTAGCCATCGCTACTCGAGCTGCTGTTATAAAAATGAATCCACATCCTCTGACCAATAGATTTGAGAGTTCAACAACACTGGGGTAGAGGTAGCAGTAAAGACTGCTGAATACCAGTCATGCTTCCCACAAAGTCCCATTCACACTCTTTTTCATTTCGAGCTTGATCATCACATTACCAGACGGTCGCCTTCTCTGAAATAATTCCTCACATGATGAGAATTCCACAAAGGCCGCATGTCTCACAGCTGGATGAATAATAAAAAAAAAACTCACACTGACATCCTCCATCATGGCTGTACGCTCCCTTTGTCCTGATTCCCTGAGGATTTCAAGATTAGGGAGAACAAAATGGGAAGATGAAAAGAATCGAGTCATCCTCCTCATCTCCTACAGTTAATATTCTGTTCTTCTGGCTCGATATAACACATAGCATGTTCGTACATTCAGCTTGTGGTGGGATGGGGGGAGGTTGAAGAGGGGTAATGAGAGGAGAAGTCAGAGGCGATAACATTACTGAGGTGGCTGTACACCTCTAGGGGAAATATTCCCCCCATACACACGTTCACTGTTGTAATAGGATGTACAGCTATGCCTGCTGCAGCTCCAACAGGCATCTCACATGCGCACAGACACTCTCTAATACACGGATAAGTTTCATTTCTTCTGTATTACCATAACACTTCCAGAGTGACAGTTATAAATTATATAATATAGTTGCCTTTCATTTCTTGTTATTCACACACACACACACACACTTACGAGGAGTGCCGTCACGCTGCTGTATGTAATTAGATAGCGGTTAATCCACTTTCTCTTTGAACGGAACGAATAAATTTGATTCCGGCTCCCTCACTGAAATTCAGCAGTCGCCACCTATTTAGAGGATCGCTGTGTGTAATGTTCAGAAGGACGGAAGCCTCTCCATTCCATTGCCTCACACATTGATTCTGGGCTGCGGACTGAATTTGTGTTGAACATCTTATGAAAACCAAGTATATTCCAAACACTGCAATGGGGTTTAAACCATTTCCAATACACGATCATACACACACACACACACACACACACACACATAATCTGTTCCGGATAGATTCGATTTGTTACAGAAATGGTTTAAACAGTTCTACTCTCTCTTTGTGTCTATTATTTCTGTATTGTTGTGTATGAGAATATTCATTCATTCTTCCAATCTAACATTTTTAAGTTATACTCCTAAGATCGGTGTAATGTTCAGAATGAAAGCTGATCCCTCGTTACCTTAGTTAGCTTACCTCTAAGTTTATTTTGCTGGCTTTGTTTTCAAAATTTGACAATTTGGATGTTTTTAAAGTTGTCATGATGGTTTTTTTTTTTTTTTTTTATTTGATTATCTTCCTTAAGGTGTATATTGTTTATTTGTTTTTTGCACAAACAACATACAAAATGTAGTAATTTATGATCTTTTTTCCACCTTGTCTCTGACCCTCTGGCTAAAATGATAATTTTTTGTGTCCTTTACCTGTTTGGGCGGCTGTGGCTCAGTTGGTAGGGCGGGTTGTCCACTAATTGTAGAGTTGGCGGTTCGATTCCCGGATGACTCCAAATGCCGAAGTGTCCTTGGGCAAGACACTGAACCCTAAGTTGCCCCCGATGGCAAGCTAGCACCTTGCATGGCAGCTCTGCTACCATTGGTGTGTGTGTGTGAATGAAACACAGTATAAAGTGCTTTGGATACAAGCGCTATATAAGTGCGCCATTTACCTTTAAGACTTAAAGGACAGTGTAACAACCCACTGCTATGATTGGCTAACATTTTTGCCTATCGATTAATTATCAACGCCCCCTGCTGTAACACATGTGAAACTGTTTCCAACTTGTGGGCGGGGCCAACAGTGCAATGATGTAAAAGTAGGTGTCGATGTCTTGCTGTAGGCTCAGTCATATGCAAAATGTGTTTGCCCGTGTGATATCACAGATCCCGCCACATCCAAAACAAGTCGTTTTCAGAGCTTGGATAAACGAATGCTCTTTTTGTATTGAGGAGGACGTATTACGCTATGAAACTTGCAGAATGTTTTAATGGTACAGTGACCTCTTTTATGCCAAAAGATCAAGGAAAATTCGATTTCTCATGTCATGACCCCTTTAAGACATGTGAAATCTCAGTGTTGAACATCAGGAGTATTTTCGTAGTTCAAAACCATACGTTATTTACATCAATTGTTCTCAAAGTAGGATCTGAGAGATGAGCCAATCAACATATGAACCTGGAATGATTTCCACAGGTGTTTTGAACTCTAAATTATGCCACCTGGAAGCCCCACCCTCTTCCCCAATCTCACATGCTCTTGGTCTGCTTACTTTATCAATTTATGACTTTGATCAATATATGAGCTAACATTAAATTAGTATATATGGTATATTAATGTTAGTTAACTATATTTATTAAGGATGACACTGAAATATTTGGCTTAAAATGGTCAGAAATAGCTCTGTGATCTTTTGGATACTCGTAGAAATCACAACCCAGTATTATTATAATTTAATATAATTATATTTAATCAGTTAGGCAGTTTTTATTGGTCACTTGATGTAAATGGGTTTAACACCTCAGTAACTCAAAAACAATATTCCAATAATTATCAGCTTGTCTACTTGAAATGAAATTTGTTCATTTTCAAGAAATAAAAGCTCTTCGGTAAATAGCCAAAACATTAATTTTCACATTTGTATAATGAGCTTAATATATGAATAATTATAATAATAGGTTCAATAGTGTTATGTTAGTAAAATAAATCAGAATGAGTCATTGTACGAGTCATCACTTTTATGTAAAGGGGTTCCTAGCTGCATAAACGTTGAAGAACCTTTGATCCACAGTACATCACAACAGAGCTTCATTTGCATATTATCTGCATACTCCACTGTGATTGGCCCATTGCTTCTGTCAACATAGAGGTGTCAGTGTGGCTATCGTGTAGTTTCTGAACTTCGATTAAAAAAACATCCGAACGAAATATTATAATCTTCTATTTCATTTTGTCTCAAGTTCCAGTCGGATTGGCTCAAGATTTCTAAGATTTTTATGTTAAATCAAATTGTTTTCCCCAAACAGGTATTTATCATGTAGACTTTGCATTTAGGAGCTTGTCCCATTTGGGGAAGGTTAGGAAAACTTCCTGGGTGAAGCTTCCTCATGAGCCTGGCTGTGAAGACAGAGTGTGCAAATCTTTATCAGGAATCCTGTCTTGCATTTTTATTTTAGAATAGTAGGTAACCATTTATTTTGGTAAATGTGTGTGTGTGTGTGTGTGTGTGTGTGTATGTATGTATGTGTATATATATATATATATATATATATATATATATATATATATATATATATATATATATATAAAATAATATAGGGCATATAAGCAGGGGGCTTATCCTGATCATGACCATGTCTTCTCACACTGTCCAGTTCGTGACCGAGGATTGTGTTACATAATTATTGGGAGGGAATTATTCACAAGAACTGATTGATTTTATTGGGAATGTAGGTCAAAGCATAGTAGCAGAGAAGATGCTAAACTCTGACATCCCACCCTGCAAAAACTCATTTCACTTAGCTAGCTCCACCACCCCTGCAACCCTATCTCACACATATACATTCTGAAGTATTTTGTTGGAAGTCTCAATGCTAATAGCTAAATGCTAAATGTGACATTAGAATATGTATTTAATATGTTCTACTACAGTGCCTTGTGAAAGTATTCGGCCCCCTTGAACTATTCGACCTTTTGCCACATTTCAGGCATCAAACATAAAGATATAAAACTTCCGGAGAGAGTTTGCTGCACTGAAAGTAAAGGGGTTGAATAATTTTGCTCGCCCAATTTTTCAATTTTTTATTTGTTGAAAAAGTTTGAAATATCCAATAAATTTCGTTCCACTTCATGATTGTGTCCCACCTGTTGTTGATTCTTCACAAACAATTACAGTTTTATATCTTTGTGTTTGAGGCCTGAAATGTGGCAAAAGCTCGAACAGTTCAAGGGGGCCGAATACTTTCGCAAGGCACTATATATTATATTCAACTCATTTAATAATTTTTTAGTCTATTACAACTCTAAGCAAGTCTACCGGGAGTTTGGCGTCATCACGTAGGACATCAATAGAGTAATTCCTTAGCAGCTAGCCTGCTAGTTTAAATAAAATTAGCTATGCTAACGATCGAATGGCACCTGTTAAACTCACCTCAACATGTCTTTTCCTATCATTAAACCACCATCTAAAAACGCTGTTGAAAACTTGCAAAACTGTTGATATGTTTGACCCCTATGAAGCAGGGGTACACTTTAGTGTAGTTTGGGGGTGAAGTGCAGATTTCCACATTATTGTATGTATGTATATGTATGTGTGTGTGTATGTGTGTGTGTGTGTGTGTGTGTGTGTGTGTATATATATATAATATATATATATATATTATATAATATACACACTAATATATATTAGTATATAACGTCTGGGAGAGGTTGGATGTCTGGATCTCTGCACATCATTCTGACCATACGGTTTCCCCCTAAACCTTCATCAATGGCTCTAACCAACTTCCGTTTCTTTCCTCCCACTAAAGACAAACAAGGGAAGCAACGACAACGCCACAAGATTACAGCCATTAACATGTACACTGAGTAAACTGCACTAGCTCTAAAGCAATATTTCTGCAATTGCTCACTGAGACTTTAATGTTTTATTCAGTGTTGATCAGGATTTCAGGATTTTCAGACAAAAGCAATCAGACAGCAACACTTGATATTCCTCTCACACCTCACCCCCAAACACAACGGTATAAACACCTTTCTGTGGCCGTGACTGAGTTTATGGGAGTGTGTGTATATATGCACATAGGCATTATGGGCTTTCTTACATCAATAAAAGGCCTGCGCATGTTTTGTTGTTTGTGCCAAATCGTATGGCAAGTGAGCAAATGTCACTTATATGTTGTTTTTGCACGATTTAAAAAAAGGCGCTAAAGAGAAAAAAATTTATATCCGTCAAAATCCTAGCTGGCAGCTGAAAACCTGTAAAAGGTTTTTTATTATGATTATTATTCATAGGGTTTTATTGATGTTTTCATACTCCATTTTGTAGATTTCTCTTGGCTTGGCTTAGTTTAGAGGGCCTGAAAAACTGAAGCAGGCTTCTGGAAAAAAAAATAACAACCAAAAAAAAATCACAAACATTGTAGTAATAGCATATAATAGTAGTATGCTATGACGACATACTTTACAAGTATGAGTTATCGGACTTTTCAAACAATTTATTGGATTTTACAAACACTGCATTTCAGAGGTGATGGATAAAGATTTGCACCCTTGGTGGGTTAAATGGGTTAATTTTTTTTAAGGAGGGGAGAGTGTCCTTTCCCTTAAGTGGCTTAATTATTTAAATAAATAAATAAATTGTTATTTATTATTTTTTTTAAAGATTAAAAAAAAATAAAAAAACATCCAAAAATGTATTTCTTTGATCAAGGCTTTGTGCTTTAGAGAAACGGACGTAAAAAAGCCAATAGATTCAGTTTGGTCTAAGTACCAGCTGTCAAAATCTGTAATGCACACTGTAGAGATGGCAGCAAGGAAAATATGCATATAAGTAAAAAGATAATTGGAAGTTTAGCCAACAGAACTAACTAATCATAATAATAATCAGAGATTATTTCAGCACCAGTGTAGCGGACAGCGATCAGTCAAATGACTGACATGTAACTGAGGTGATGAGACCGAGACTGCTGTATTTGATGCTCATAGATGGAAGTGATTGCTACATTTTTATTGTGAACTTATATTTATTAAAGCATCGTATCCCCCCCAAATAGTCCATAAAGATATATTGTATTGGCTAAGATTGGCCAAGGTTAAGTTCCAACTGCCATTAGGTCATTATGAGCTCTTAATATAGTAAAAATTATTAATATAATTAATAATGTTACTATTATTAAACATGGAATGACTGCTAGTTGGACTAGTCTAGGCTAATAATAAGGCAGTATAATTATAAATAAATGTGGTATAAGTTGTGTTTTGAGATAAAGGCAAAATAGAAAAATTTGCTAGCGTATATAATAGAAAATGTTCTCCACGTCCCCTACAGTATGTGTACACCTCCAGGCCAAAATCCGATTTCAACTGCCGATTCGGCAAAACATTTCCCCCTGCTGTGTTCTACTCACAGACAAAGCACTCCTAAGACCCAAGCCGTCTAAACCAACCCAGAATTGTCTTGCTCAGCACCACGGGCTACAGACATCATTATCTTCTACAGGTACATTTTCAAAAACAGTCATCTCACTGCTCAGAACTTACTCTTAGGTCTGTCTCACACATAAAAAAGTGTAAACCGCAGCACTTCTCTGGTAAAGGAGGGAGAGAAGCCAACCTGTAAATAATGCATGCGCTGTTCCGGCATGTGTCGCAGTTGGCTGTGTCCTGCCCGGTCCGATAGGAGAGACTGGAGGAGATAAAGAGAGAGGACGGTCATTAGGATGTCCGGATTAGTCAGTTCACCCTCCAAAACCTACATGTCATCTGCTTTGTCCTTCCTTATTATCAACGCAAGGTTAAAACACACACTCTCACACACGGATGTTGCATGTTAGCATTCTGTTCGCATGCTTCCTGCAGAGGTTCTGCAGGACTGTGTGTGTCTTCATCGGTTAGAACTGTAGTAACACACATTAGTAACACACCGCTTTCACCCTCGCTCATGCAGCCTTAATGGAGCAGCTTCACGTCAGTATTTACATCCCAACTTGGTTGTGCTCAATAATGTTTCGAACATGTCTCGAGAAAAAACATGAATGTAAATGCATTTACACACATCATGGATGCTGCAGTTATGCATTCAAGAAGATAATCAAGCAGCCTATTGTTAACATTTATACCACAGTGCTGTTAAATTCTCTAATCTGATTGGTCGGCAGCCGGTGATTTAATCTTCTCTAATAGCAGCTCTGACAGAAGCTCCAGCTGTATTTCAAATTATAGGGGTAGATCAGTGAACTCATTGTTATATTATTATTGTTTCTATAGTAACAGCTCATTCACAGGGGCCTTTATGGTGATTTCCTTATGAAATTTAAGGCTAATAATAAACAATTATAAACAATAATAACAATAATAAACATTAATAATGGATATTTTTTTTCTTAACAAAGAGAATTATATACCTGTTTATGGTGGCATTTTCTGTTAGGAAACTTCACATTTATTGACTGAGTCTCTGGTGTTAGCACTTTTTAACTGTCAACTTTACACCAAGTTTCTTTGAAATGTGACAAGCTGCTTTATTTAAATTATTAACGTCAAGGTCAAGTTTAAGTAGAAAAAAAAATAGAGAGAGAGAGAGATTGTGAAGGAACAACTGTTTCTTCTGCTATAATGTAAGTGATATCAGAAACTAACTTGACTCACACCTTAAACATACTAGAAGTGGATAGAAGGCATAACGTGTTGTTCAGTAATAAACGAAAAACTGTAGTTGTCTGGCAAATCACTGGTTTAAGAGGAGTAAAACACTTCCAGACATGCTGATATTGGAAAATAATCCTCTCCTGGGTGATACTATTAACTCTGTTTTGTACTAATTATCTTCACGTGTAAGAGATGGATTGTATTTAGACAAAGGGGGGATTAGTTAGGCACTAACAAGTCATCCAGCTTTCTCAGCTCATTAGTGTTTGGTTTCTAGGTTAAAGTGGTGCTGTAGGAATGGGAAGTGTAAACTGTAGTCACTGGGGTGGTAGCGTTTATCTTTTGTAACTTTAACATAGCAATGGATGTTGTAATTATTAAATAATAATTAAATATAAAAATAAAAGGTGTGTGTTTGTATGTATGTATGTGTGTGTATATATGTATGTGTATATATATATATATATATATATATATATATATATATATATATATATATATATATATATAAAACTTTAGTTTATAGATTTTTAGAGTAATCCTAAGTGCCACCCCAGTGACGAGGAAAGATACAGTTTTAATATGTATTTTTTTTTTCCCATTTTGGATTAAACATTTAACTAAGCATATAATTTAATGGCGCATGTGTGTACCCATGGTGGCTTAGTTAGCATGTTCACCTCACACCTCGAGGGTCAGGGGTTTGATTCCCACTGTGGCCCTATGTGTACGAAGTTCTCCCCGTTCTGCGAGGGTTTCCTCCGGGTACTCCGGTTTCCTCCCCCAGTCCAAAGACATGCATGGACGGCTGATTGGCGTGTGTAAAGTGTCCGTAGTGTATGAATGTGTATGTGATTGTGCCCTGCAATGGATTGGCACCCTGTCCAAGGTGTTCCCCGCCTTGTGCCCAATACTCTCTGGGATAGGCTCCAGGTTTCCCCATGACCCTGAAGGAAGGATAAGCGGTATAGAAGATTGATGGATGGATGTTTGTACCCACCTCTCAACCCTGCACTGATCAACCACACTAATCACTGATTAATGCCTGATCTTTCTCTAATCACCTAAATTTGTTTGGAAAGTGAGTGTATAAAGATCGTAAAACTGCTCCTCTGTCTAATCGACCATTTCTTTTGGTCTCAATTTGATTATTTTGGGAAAATGTGGTTACATTTCTTCATAGATATTTAATTCATGGTTGAATTTGTTAAGTTATTTAAAACAAAAAAAACATTATTCATACATTAAGAAATGTTATGTATTCATGCGTCAAAATTGTACATCAGCATAACACTTGTTCATGTCAAACTACATTACGCTAGGACCAGTTAGTGCCAGTCCTGAGAAAATCGTTTCATTTGCTCAGCTTATGTGTATAAGCTATAGCTGTGAGACACGGTGACCCGTTGACCTTCAAACAGAATGCAGTGAAGAGCCTGACCTTGTGTTTACAGCAGTCTGATTTGATTTTGCTGGCAAGATATCCACTCTCTTCTATCCTGTCTCTTCATTCCTCCCTCAGTCTCCCTAAATCAGCCTCGCTAAGTGACAGTAATACCATCCAGCTTGCTTTATCTGGGTGTCAGACTCACGCCAACTTCTCCATTAACAACTTACCCCACCTGCACCACCTCTCTGCATCCTGCCAACACTGCTCAGAGTTTCAAACTCGAGCGCAGAAGGAAAGCAGCAGCCATGTTGGCTCTGGACTGTGAGTGATGCAGTGTTTGCTGACGCATGGGTTTTTTTTTTTTTTTTTTTTTCCCGAGGCCAGTTTGCAGTTTCTAATGGGGACAGTGATGTATAGCGTTGCCAGAGGAGCCCAGAGGAGGGCCACAGTGCCAGTCTGGCACGTGGTGAGAGGAGAAAGAGAGTGCTAATTGTACTGACAGGATGACAAGACTTTGCACAGGATGTTTTTGGAGTGTGTTATCTTCATTCTGCAACTTGTAGACACATGAAGGAACACCTATAGGCTCATCCATCTGTGCTTCCAGCAGAGAATCTCATTTGCACTTCTGTAGGAGAACAGCACTGTGTATTTTATCAATCCCCAGATTCAATTATCCTGATTCAGCTAATTATCAAGCCCTTCATAAGTTTAATGATACTACAGTGAATGAGGTGGCACTCAGTTGCAGGGCTATTTGAATTTGAAATCATTGTTCTGTTTAGGTGAATGGTGCTCTGCTGAATTGTTGGCATGATTGTCACAGTACACTTTCTGGAAAGGACGGCTGAAAAATGAGTTTGACCTCCATTTAGCAATTTAGCTATGTTGGCACAAATGATCCTTATTGATGTACGGTATAGTGAACCTAATGGTAAACATAATCACTATTGATTTTATTACTAATTGAGACTCCTAGTCCAAGGACATCTCCTGCAAGAAAGCCAAATTTTGTGAGGAGACTGTATATATGTAACGACCTCAGAATATATAATAAAAGATGTACTGCTGTTAGAGCTGGAAATGAATGGGGCTACAATTCAATTCAGTGGATTATTGATGAACGACATGACTGACCACATTTTTAGCCATTTAGCATCAGATCCTTCAGCATCTACACAAATGCCAAAAGGTATCATCATCGAAAATGATTACACACAAAAAGACATGCATTAAAAATAAAATAAAAAAAAGCTTTAACTTGTTTATTCTTTGTTTGTAGCTGCTGAAGTTTTGTCAGGAGTGGTATTAGCAAAGAAGCTCTTACATATTTTGTTGTGAATAAACCATATTTATGATTTTACAGCATTTACCTCTGGCTTTGAAAACATTTCTCCAGCCAAAGTTATAGTAGAATATCACTATTATATATCGTCATAGGAAATGGTAATGCTCAGGATGAAATATTTTTGATTATTGAGCTGCGCAATGGAGATTTATATTTACCTCATTAGGTTGATGCTGTTATCCACAGCCACTTACAATTGAGACCGGATACAACAGAGCTAACGAGGGTTAATGTTCTTGCTCAAGGACCTACCAGTGCCGGTGGTGTTGGGATTTGATCTCATAACCTTCTGAGTAGTAGCCAGATGCAGTCACCACTGCTCAGGGGACATTTAATTCACTGTAATGACCAGTCAGGCTGTTGTTACTTTCACTGACCACTGAGT
>JAFFST010045474.1:27757-48311 GCA_022414735.1 Noturus placidus
TATATATATCCATCAATGTTCTTGGTGGTAATGAAATTTCATTAAGTTGCAAGAGTTGTTGTAATGGCAAAGATCTGATGTCTCCCTAAGTCCCTGCTTCTTGCTTCTAGACCAGCAGCATTTGAATGTATATCTCCTAAAACAGCACTGCACACTATACACTGTACTACTGCACACTATACACTGTACTACCGACACTATACTACTGCACACTGTACTACTGCACACTGTACTACTGCACACTGTACTACTGTACACTGTACTACTTTACACTATACACTGTACTACTGTACTACTGCACACTATACTACTGTACACTATACACTGTACTACTGCACACTATACTACTGTACACTGTACTACTGCACACTATACTACTGTACACTGTACTACTGCACACTATACTACTGTACTACTGTACACTGTACTACTGTACACTATACACTGTACTACTGTACTACTGCACACTATACTACTGTACTACTGTACACTGTACACTATACAGTATACTACTGCACACTGTACACTATACACTGTACTACTGCACACTATACTACTGTACACTATACACTGTACTACTGTACTACTGCACACTATACCACTGTACCACTGTACACTGTACTACTGCACACTATACTACTGTACACTGTACACTATACTACTGCGCACTGTACACTATACACTGTACTACTGCACACTATACTACTGTACTACTGTACACTGTACTACTGTACACTGTACTACTGCACACTATACTACTGTACTACTGCACACTGTACTACTGCACACTGTACTACTGCACACTATACACTGTACTACTGTACACTATACACTGTACTACTGCACACTATACACTGTACTACTGCACACTGTACTACTGTACACTGTACACTGTACTACTGCACACTATACACTGTACTACTGCACACTGTACTACTGCACACTGTACTACTGCACACTGTACTACTGTACTACTGTACTACTGCACACTGTACTACTGTTCACTATACACTGTACTACTGCACACTGTACTACTGCACACTGCACACTGTACTACTGCACACTGTACTGCTGTACGTTATACACTGTACTACTGCACACTGTACTACTGTACACTATACCACTGTAGACTATACACTATACTACTATACACTGTACTACTGTACACTATATTACTGTACTACTGAACTACTATACTACTGTACACTGTAATACTGTACACTATACACTATACTACTTTACACTGTACTACTGTACTGCTGTACACTATACACTGTACTACTGTACACTATTACTGTACTACTGAACTACTCTACTACTGTACACTATACACTGTACTACTGTACACTATATTACTGTACTACTGAACTACTATACTACTGTACACTATACACTATACTACTTTACACTGTACTGCTGTACTACTATACACTGTACTACTGTACACTATACTACTGTACTACTGAACTACTGTACACTATACCACTATACCACTGTACTACTGAACTACTATACTACTGTACACTATACTACTTTACACTATACTACTTTACACTGTACTACTGTACACTGTACTGCTGTACACTATACACTATACTACTGTACACTACTCTACACTACCCTACTGTACACTATATACTATACTACTTTACACTGTACCGCTGTAAACTATACACTATACTACTGTACACTGTACTACTGTACACTACTACTGTATACTGTACACTGTAATACTTTACACTATACACTATACTGCTGTACACTATACTGCTGTACTACTGTACACTACTACTGTATACTATACACTGTACTACTGCACACTGTACTACTGTACACTATACACTATACTATTTTACACTGTTACTGTACACTGTACTACTGTACACCATACACTATACTACACACTATACTACTGTACACTGTACTACCGTACACTATACCATTGTTCACTATACCACTATACTGCTGTACACTATACACTGTACTACTGTACACTATACTACTGTACACTGTACTACTGTACACTGTACACTATACACTGTACTACTTTACACTGTTACTGTATACTGTACTACTGCACACTATACTACTGCACACTGTACTACTGTACACTATAGACTATACTACTTTACACTGTTACTGTACACTGTACTACTGTACACTGTACTGCTGTATACTATACACTATACTACACACTATACTACTGTACTACTATACACTATACTACTATACTACTGTACACTGTACTACTGTACACTATACCATTATACTACTGTACACTATACTACTGTACACTATACCACTATACTACTGTACACTATACTACTGTACACTGTACTACTGTGCACTATACTACTGTACACTGTACTACTGTGCACTATACTACTGTACACTATACCACTATACTACTGTACACTATACTACTGTACACTGTACTACTGTACTACTGCACACTATACTACTGTGCACTATATTACTGTGCACTGTACACTACTACTGTACACTATACATTATACAACTGTACACTACTACTGTACACTATACTGATAGACTACAACTGGTAGAGCAGTTGTGGTTTAGACAGTCAGTACGTTTACATGGACAACAATAATCCACTATTAAACCGATTAAGACGATATTCTACCATGTAAACAGAATTTTTTAATTACCTTAATCCGAATAAAGTCATACTCGAAGTAAATACAAATGGAATTAAGACATGTGGAGTATTCCTATTTTAATCACACTATTAACTTCATGTGAGAGTCTCACTGCCTTTTGTGACAGGACATGTACACACACAACAGTGCTCAACCGTTTACCAGCAAACAAGTAGGCGAGATACATGTGTTTCAACTACTATATAGCGGTAAGTACACGGTTTCAGGTGCAGCCCTTGGCTTCAACCAGTCGTCTATTCGCACGTACAGCATGCCAAATAATTAACCACACGAAGCTTTCGTTAAATTTTAAATAAAATCACCCAAACTGCATACGGTACAATAACGAAGACAGAACTGTATGTCGATACGTAAAATTCTGGAGGGAACTTCAGGCTTGGGGACATAATAACGTGTGCTGTTAATCAAACTATGTTCTATATCATGTAAAACAGGTACATGAAAGGAGTATTCTAAAAGCACCTTAATGTAAACACCTTAATCACAACATTGTCTTATTCAGAATAAGGTCAGATTACTGCTGTCCATGTAAACGTAGTCAGTATCAACTTGAGGTTTTACTTATTTCCTCTTAGACTGCTTGAAGTCTACACCACTAGCCTCTGCACAGGTCAAATTGTCTTTTGGGTTACATAAAGAAATAGTGTTTAATCACTCAATTGGTTGTCTGCCAGTGTAGAAGTGTCCACTTTAATCCCTGCAGCATTGAAACACATGCGTGTGTGTGTCTGTCCATGTGGGTGGCCCTTGCTACCTGGCTTTACACTCACGTAACCTGACACACTCTCAAATGATAGATGCTATCTTTTAATAGCACCTCTCTCCTCTAAAGTATGTGCAAGCAGCCCTTGAAAAGAGCTAATTTCTCTCTTAAGACCCTACCATTCTGTAGGTCTTGTCTGTGACCACTTAACTGCTATGTCATGCCCAGTTGGCAAGCTGCATGCTAAATATGCCATGGCATATTTTACTCGTGTCACTGAGGGCAAATCAGGCATTTCACCCACCAACTGCTCAATCTTCTGATTGTAGCGATAAGGAGATTAGGCCATTATACATGCAAATAAGCATGATTTCAACTTGGGAGGATGGAGGAGACCGACAGAGAGCAAGTTATTTATTTATTTTTGTATAAGTGAGAGGCTGATTAATATGCCACTGGTGTATTTTAAAGTGCAATTTTAAAGCCCAATTTGCTGAGGTGAATTGCAATGACATTTTTATTCTTTCAATGGAAGATTAGTTTGCTGCCCTACACTGCCGGTCAAAAAAATTGGAGACACTCGACTGAAATGTTTCACAGGAACTTAAACACCTTTTGATCTGAAGGTGTATGATTAAATGTTTGAAATCTGTGTTGTAGACAAAGATGTAATCATGCCAACATATTTGTTTCCCTCATTAGAAAGCTAACGTTTTATTTATTTATTTTTTTTTAAAAACGGATGACACGGTTCAAAATATTTGGAAATGCAGCCGATAAATGTCCAGCGTAGGTGGGAACTCTTAATACTGTATAAGAAGAATCTCTGGGAAATTCCTCAAGATATCGGGTGAGAAAACACCAGGAATACATTTCTGGAAATTCTAGGCAAAAAGGGCATCTACTTCGAAGATGCTACAATAGGAAATTATTTAGATTTTTGTGGGTGATTTTTTCATCACAACAAAATTTCCATAGTTCCATTTGTGTTAATCCAGAGTTATGGTGACCTTGTGTTATTCTAAAATGTGGAGAAAATAAATAAAATTAAGGAATGAGTGTGTCTAAACTTTTGATTGGTAGTGTATTTCCTGCATTAGCATCTACAGTTCAGCTTATTTCAGTCTCACCATCAGGTCTCGCTGCCTTTTTCTTTTGAAAGAAAAGTGTACAAGTTTTTTGGCTTTGGTTTGGCTTGGACCTGAACAGAGTCTTGGCAACTCAATGGCACAAAGTGATTGATATTGCGTGTACAATCTTGATGGTTGTGAACCTGTAGCCTGGGGGTCACGAGTAATACTGTTATCACACATGGGCCCATGAGCAGCCTGGGAGGAACGATGTGACATTTCTACAGCAATACAATGGCTAATAAAAATAAAGACCGTTAAATGATCTTCCCTGAAGTACTTTGCTGTATAATGATTTTTTTTTTATGTCTTACCCTTCTCTGAGAGCCTCTCCTTTTTCCAGCTCCTGAATGACTCCCAGCAGGACTTTGATGGTTTCCTGACTGGAGCTGATCATGTTCTCCATGGCTTGCAACTGTGCTTTTACATCCTTATCCTGATTCACAGGCACTATCTGCTTACAAGCCTCGCTATTCAGCTGTAGATTCCCTGTGCCTGGTACTGTTCCTGTCCCAGCCTCACATGTGGGTGGTAGACCGACGGCAGGTGCAGCGGCAACCGGTGCCGCTGCTGCTTCCTCCATTGCCTGTATGGGCCGAGCAGAGATCATTCCAGCATGGCACTGCACTTGTGTGGTGCAGCCAGTCCTCGGCAGTGTCTGTGATTGCAGGCCATTTAGCTGAAGAACCTTTTTGCGCTTGCTACGTGTCGTCGGGCTCTCCAGACACTCCACCTGCGTTAAGGAGTTCCAGGCTACGGGGCTTGTCACTTTGGAGCTAGAGTTTGGCAGTGTACTGCCATCTCTGTCCTCGGAATTTATTATTTGCCATTTTCCTGAGCGGTCCAATGACTCTGAGTCCCTTTGGAAGCTCTTTCGATGTTTGCTCTTCACCGTACAGATCTGGTAATTTGATTGGTCCTCTGACGGACAGGACAACAGTGTCCTGTCTGTACGCGCTGCAGCATGTGAGTGGTGCTCTATGTTGGCTATGCACTCATTAGTGTGCATCAAAGCTTTGGTTTTTTGTACAGCGTGAGATGGTGTTTCTTCCTTCCCCCCCTCAGCTGCTTTGGCCCTCTTAACGTCAACAACATATCCATTATCCTGGTCCTTATAGGTCTCTGCTGTAGCCGCATGTTTCACACTTTGACCCTTTTTCCTCTCCAGTGGGAAAGTCTGGTAGCGCTTCCTCAGGTCCGGAGAGGTCTGCACTCCAGTGCTTTTTGTCACGTTGGGTATGGATCTTCGGGCTGGAACGGTCATGTACTTACGGTATGCCACTTTGTACGAGGCAGGCTTTGCTCCCCGTGCCGCAGCTGCCTGCTCACTCTGGGCCTCACAGATGTCCTTGAAGCGTACCTGCAAGGCTTTGTTGCGCTTGCGCACCTGCCGACTCGCATCTGGATGTCCTTTCACCTCCAGGGCCATAGAGGGTGCCGCCTCAGAGTCCGATTCAGAGTTGGTGAGCATGCATTTGCCAACCTCTTTGCTCACCATGGTTCCTGACAAAGAAAAACACAGAGAACAGAAATTAAAATTGGGTGGAGTTGATTCTTTCAGTTAGCCGCTCAGTCCCGTCTGCTTGAGCTCTTACCTCAGCCTCCATTTTTATTTCACTTTTATTCCACGCGTTAATATCAAGGATTGTAATCTCAGAAGTGTTGCCTTAGCCTGTGACTTGTTTCTCATGGACGTTTTATGGGATCTCTTAATCCTTCTCCCCAATTGAAGCCCTCACATACTTACAGAATAATGAGATGTCCTGCTGCCACCGAACCACTCTTGCATGATCAAGCAATTTCACCATGACCTATTTTTCCTGTGCTAATCTCGTCCGGATTAAATCAGTTAAATATTCTTTTTATGACCGAGAACGTAAATAAATATGAGAAATAAAGGGATATTTAACTGCTCATGATTGCACAAAGATTGGAGCAGCTACTAATATACTCTTATTCTCTTAAAAACAAGTTCTTTTATGTTTTTTGTGCCATGGACGGAAATTATGTCCATTAACATTTACTCATGCACTGAAGGCTGGGAGGAAGGGATAGAAGGTGACATGGATGTGGGAAACAGGTACAGACAAGGCCTTTGTGCCTTCAGCCATCCTGTTTTATGAAATCAGTGTCATCCACTGATACCATTAACAGCTTGTAGCTCGAAGCCTAGACAGGCAGGAGCGACACACACACACAGACGGATGGCTGTGGCTCAGTTGGTTGAGCGGGTTGTCCACTAATCGTAGGGTTGGCGGTTCGATCCCCGGCCCATGTGACTCCACATGCCGAAGTGTCCTTGGGCAAGACACTGAACCGATGGCAAGTTTGCTGCCTTGCATGGCAGCTCTGCTACCATTGGTGTGTGAATGGGTGAATGAGACACAGTGTAAAGCATTTGGATAAAAGCGCTATATAAGTGCGCCATTTACACACACACGCAAACAATGAACTCTCCTTGGTACAAAAATAGACTGGTAGAGTACCTGAATTGTTCTTGTAGAAGCAAAATAATATTTGACATGAAGTTTTTGCATCAATTTTGAATCTCTTTCAACCTTTTTAATTTCCGGTCCTCCTCATTCCAACAAATTCATTTTAAAAGCATGCAGCGCTTGTTAATGAGCTAGAGTTCAGCCAGGTGTGTAAGAGCAGGGAGCACAATAAAATATGCAGAACAGAGGTACTTCAGGGCCATGATTGTAAAACACTACTCTTGAACAAGTGGCATATGTTTGTGCAAGTAGGGAAAGTGCTTTGCTAGAGTGGTCATTGTTACGCAAGTGGTTGTTGCCTTTTCCATTAATGCAAGAACGCCAAGGCTTCAAGCAGCAGCTGAAAATGCTGCCTGGCTTGGCTTAATTATTTATTTAGTATCATTGCTGAAATTATCATGGAGCAGAATGGAATCGAATATGGTCTGGTAAGTGGAGTCTTTGGATTGATCTAGTCTGGCTCTGCGGGTGGGAATGATTCCTAGATGTTCTTAATGTTGTCATATTGATTTCCTGCATTTTAGGGGTTGTTTATTGTAACCAACAGAACTTTGGAGTTGTAGTTTGCTTTCTACCACATTGAGAGGCCGCTGGACAAGTTACAATGGCGACCATGAAGGTGACCATCAAGCCCAACATGGAAGAAGTGCTTTATTGAAAATTGTTTTGTTTTGAATAGTCATTTCATTAACTAGCTTTATATTGGCTCCAACAACATTACTCATGAAAGGGTGCACAGTTAAAACCTTTTCAAATGTAGGCAGTGATATGACCGAAATATGCAGTGGGGCCAAAGGGAAAAGTTGGTAAAAGTATGGTGGAATTAAAAAGGTATAAGGATGTTATCAGCACATTAAAAATCTCTGACATTGTTCCAGCATATTATTAGAAAACAAAACATATCAGTGTTTTTGTGCTGTTTTTTCAATAGTCCTTTAGAGAATCCCAAGACCAGGTCTAACTGAGTCTAAAGGGGATCAAGACCAAGTCGTGTTCTAGTCCATCGGAATGCTGGAGTGAGTGAGGATCGAGACTGAAAAACCTCAAATCCTTTTAGGGCCAAACCTTTAGATCAGTGGTCACCAATCCTGTTCTGGGAGATTTACCTTCCTGAAGACTGGGAGTTTCACAACTCTAAGAACGCAAATAACAAACTCGGGTTCTTGTGAAGACCGGTCTTGCTAGGCTACCATGAAAGAACGCACTCGGAAAGACAGGAGGACATAGAACCTGTCTTTGCGAGAATTGAGATGTGCTGTGAGCTTCCTGTTGTGCAATGGACCTTCCCAGCACATTTCTAGTAGTGGGACAGTGTCCTCATCTCTTCAGTGTTCACTAAGTAATATGTTCCAGCTGGTTAATAGATTTAATGTTAACTGGCCCATGTTAACTAAAAACTGAGAAATAAATTCTTTTATATAAATTTATAAATTTCTTTTATATATATTTTTTTTCCATATATATATATATATATATCTCAATCTATATCATATATCTGACTCATTCTTTTTAGATGCATATTTTGATTTATTTAGATTATTGTAACTAAAAAACGTTAAAACTGCAGGTATGGGTCAGGCTTCAGTCATTCTCTAATGTTTTTCCACATTGAGTTCTGGGACTTCAAGCAGACTTCAGGTCTGCATCCAATGCATCCTCACTATCGAGAACACATCCGGGTAATTTCATGCATCCCAAGAACTTGGGTTCTTGAGTATTGAAATTGGACTTCGGCAGTGGTAAATGATGTAAAACAAGTACACAAGATCGCATAAGAACACATATTGAGAAACAGCCTTTAGCTCCAACCATAATCCTGTCCACCTCCCCATCTAATCAATCCAAGTTCTTGATTTCAACTGAAACAAGTGTTTTAGATGAACTAGTTCACTTCATTTGTGCAATCTGCAATCAGAATTTGTGCACACAAAGAGTAGACCGCACAAACATTATTTTTTAGTAAACTCTTGGTTGAGACAACCATATATTGGTGAGCCTAATGCCCAAGACATAGACAAATTAGACACAAGTCAATACAGAAATGTCTTGAGATCAGAACTAGTTGAAGATCTTACTTTTCGGCTTTTAAATGATCACTTGTATGTTGTTTTTTTTTCTTTTCTTTAAAATAAAATAGCAATGTGATGCTCGTATCCATTGGTTCTGTTTGTATCATTACACTTGGCAATGAACAGCAATGTTCACTCCATTATGAGTACCATCAGTTCCTCTTGGTACTGTTTTTGACCAGGCACCAAAACACCTACCCATGCAACCTTGATCCCTGGTTTAATAACGAATAGAAAATGGTGACACACTGCTACCAAAAAAAAAAAAAAAACAAGAAGCTTATATATTTATTTATTTATTGTTTCCTGTTTATGGTTCTTTCTCAGCTCAGTCCCCTGCTTTAGGCAAAGTACAAAAAAAAGAATATTTCTGTATATCTACCTGACAGTAGTAAATGCATCCCCCTGCCTTGTTTTTCCTAACACATTCAACATGATGCTAAATCCATCACTCATTGAGTCAAAGACTCATCCCACATACATTTTCTCTCCTGCTTCCCCCTCTGTTCATCTATACTGCCAGTTAAGTGAACTGGCTTATATCTGATCTAAGCATCTCAACGCACTCTCTGACACACTGCCCGCTGCTGTCTCATGCTCTCGCTGTCCTATTGTGCATTCAAATCTGGCTTTCTCGCCATAAATCGTTCCTTTCCAAAGTGTAAAGATCACATGCTACCCTTCTTTAAATGGAAACAATAGTCAGCTTCTACAGTAGATTGAATCTCCTTGATGATTAATGTTAGAGAGCTCCCATTTTATTGCTCATGCCTCTTTTTTATATCCTGTCTCTCTCCGCAAGACATCACGGGGCCTGTTTATAGATCTTAGTGGTGGCAAAGAGCCAGTAGAGTGGACTCTAAATGAGATGGGCTTCTTCCTTTGCATGGTGATGTAAGATGAGACTCTTAACCTGGCTCCTTACGCAGCATGATCTTTGCTGGAAGATAGCCTAGCCAAGGCTAAAAAAGTAGGTAAAATATTTCCGTAGAATCTTGGTGACACATATTCTTAAAGTTGAATTGTTACTGACTGGGTTTTTTTTTTTTTCTTTTAATGAATGTATATATTTCTAGAATGATGTCAAAGCACATTTTCCCAAGCCACCCCGTAACATGTATACTGCATAACATATAAAACAGGATTTGGCCATGAAAAGATCAGGTTGTGTGGAGTCCTGAAACTCCTAATGTATGACACACATCTGTTGCAGTAAAGCCCTCGTTCCAAAATCCTTTCCTATCCTAAGCCTTATTTTCATTGAGCAAGTCATTCTGCAATGCTGCTTCTGAAAAATAGACGTATGGTATGAGTTCTGGACATTGCTGCAGCAGCAGCACTAATCCGGCTTTAGCTCTGGCCTTTGCTGTGTTTATCTATTTCAATCTGGTGGTTCTCTTCTTTAACGCTGATTAGTGCAGCTTTCAAGACTGCCATGCAGGGTAATAATGTGAATATATATATATATATATATATATATATATATATATATTTTTTTTTTTTTTGAGAAGTGATTGATGAGTGGATGGCTTTGATCTTTGTTTGGTAGCTTGAATGTTTGTGCAATATTAAAACCAGAATAGGAAAGTAGGTTTTAAATTATTTACACAATACTGTAGGGAGGGGTGTGTGTGTGCGTGGGTGTTGGACAGAGGAATAGTAATTGCACTGGTCATCAGTGGAGCGCACTCTGAGGCATTAGCGTGTCAGTTAATCGCTCTCTAATGCTGGAGGATGCCTGGGTCCTTCTTAAAAGTCTGCTTTAGCTTCTTGGGTCTTCACTGATTACATTACAGACCAGACACTTGAAGAATTCTGCACTTATTTGCAGCTGACGAGTTGTTCTTTCTCTTTCATTCCATTAAAGGTAATCTGTCGATGCTCTGACGATTCTTTCGAGTAGCGAGCAGAGATCGGCGACGTTTTCTCTCAGGGTGACCCCTGTAGACCCTATCGCACCAGAGCATCATGCTTGATTAGTGATGCTTCCACAAACACATTGTGTGTCATATTTGGTGCATGTACTAGGCTTTGCCTGGTTGGGAGCTGGATGCTGAGGGGACGGATGATGTGTGTGTGTGTGGCGTGGGGTTAGACTTTGCATGCTCTGCCTGAGTTTCAGTGCGGAATGTTAAAGCATGTCACATGGCCAGGGGCAATATGCAATACCGTCTCATTTGAGTCATTGTGGAATAGAAATGAAACACACCAGGGAACTGTATGTGCTCTTTCAGCACGCGCTTGTCCACACACGCACACACACACACTTGCATAAGGTGGGAAAAATTATTTCCGCTGAAATATCCTGCTGGGATATTTCTCAGGGTTTTAACAGCACATTTTCATAATAAATCAGTCGGAAAAAAAGGTCATAACGGATCAGTTAGGGTGTTCTCAAAAGTCTTCTTGCTTAACCAGTCACCATCTGTCTAAGTCAGGAGGGCATGGTATGCGTTCTCTGTCTCTCTCTCTCTCTCTCTCTCTCTCTCTCTCTCTCTCTCTCTCTCTGTGCAAAGGAGATGTGATTAGTAATGGGGATGAGGCTAGACCACACTTTTTTTTTCTCCGTGTTTCCCCATCACTGTTTATCTGTGTAGGCCTTATTGTTACACTCACCTGCTCTCCCACTCTCTCCGATTCTCAACTGTGTGGAAGTGAAATGAAATGTGTAGCAGGAGCAGCCCCCTGCAGCGCGCCTACTCCAAAATGCAGCCATTTCAACCCCCTTAACGAGAGTGAAGCACAGATGAGCGGAGATAATGAGTGAGATGATGATGATGATGATAAGTGAGATGTGCACTAATGAAAGACATTGTCGTTTGACAGAATGAAGGGTAGAAAGAGAGACTCGTGGTGGTCTTTCATGATGGACCAGGTGTGGTGTTTGTGGAGCAGACTAGTCTAATGATCCAGGAGATCACTGGATGAGATGAAACAGGAAGCACTGCACTGTTCCACATCAGAATAAGCTGTTTACTTTTCTACACGTTGATGAAGCTAACCGAGATCTTCAGTATCGTGTGTAAATCTGATATAAAGCCTTTAGGTGATGAGTGCAGGTGATGGGAGAGGTAATGCCTATGGATTTGGTTTAAGTTGTCACTTAGCAGAAAAGAGGCTAGTCTGGGTTTGATTGGATTAGGGGTTGTGATCTTGACTGAGTCGAGATGGAAATACCCTTCGGTTAAAGCTACGCGGAGATCCTGAGTGGCACTGAAGTCAAAGATTTCTCTCAGGGTCGGGACAACATACTGGCATTGATCTCTCTTTGTAACACCAGCATGAGGTAGAGTGAAACAAGTGATGCTTGGGATATTCCTCAATATCCCCATAACCTGATCGCAAAGTCATCTCCTTGCTCCATCTCCTCAGGTCATCATCTCTTCCATCTCCTCACCCCATCTCGTCATGTTGTCATCTTTTCCATCTCATGTCATCTCCTGTTCCATCTCCTCACTCCATTTCCTCACTTCATCTCCTGTTCCATCTCCTCACTCCATTTCCTCACTTCATCTCCTGTTCCATCTCCTCACTCCATTTCCTCACTTCATCTCCTGTTCCATCTCCTCACTCCATTTCCTCACTTCATCTCCTGTTCCATCTCCTCACTCCATTTCCTCACTTCATCTCCTGTTCCATCTCCTCACTCCATTTCCTCACTTCATCTCCTGTTCCATCTCCTCACTCCATTTCCTCACTTCATCTCCTGTTCCATCTCCTCACTCCATTTCCTCACTTCATCTCCTGTTCCATCTCCTCACTCCATTTCCTCACTTCATCTCCTGTTCCATCTCCTCACTCCATTTCCTCACTTCATCTCCTGTTCCATCTCCTCACTCCATTTCCTCACTTCATCTCCTGTTCCATCTCCTGTTCCATCTCCTCACTTCATCTCCTGTTCCATCTCCCCACTCCACTTTCTCACTCCATCTCCTCGCATCATCTCCTCAGATCATCTCTTCACATCAATCTACTCACTACATCTTCTCTTCCATCTCCTCATGTCATCTCCTGTTCCAGCTCTTCACTCTTCACACTGGAGATGATGAGTGAGGGGATCCTCACTCATCATCTCCAGGTACATCTGCTAACTTTATCACCTCACTTCACCTCCTGTTCCTCCTGGTCTGCCTGTCTGTCTTCTTTCTTTCTTTCTTTCTTTCTTTCTTTCTTTCTTTCTTTCTTTCTTTCTTTCTGTCTGTCTGTCTGTCTGTCTGTCTGTCTGTCTGTCTGTCTGTCTTTTTCCTTCTTTCTTCCTTCCTTCCTTCCTTTCTGAGAGAGAGTTCCATCCATCCATCCATGATGTTCCAGGATGTTGATTTGTCGATTTTGTCATTTTGAATAATTGTGTCCTTTTATGTACTTGTGTATAATTCCATACACCAGGGTATGCACACACTGCATTTTGCACCGTTGCACAATAGGGTGAAGCCTGAAACCTGCGTCTTCTGAAACACATGAAGAGACCATGTCTCTTATAAATTGTGATCACGCAGTGCTTGTTTGCTCTCTTCCATTTGCGCGAGCTCAGACATCCGAGATTGCTGCCATTCCGATCATCAGGAGAGAGAATAAAACCGGGTGAACCTTGGAGGCCTTTGCCTGTATTTCATTTCAAATCCAACGTGCTGCACCTCAGAGCTGAATCCACACATCTGATGACTTTATGGATTGATTGGACATCACAGCTACTGCGTGATACAACTCCTGGCAGCATGATGTTGATGTTACTTGAGCCATGCCAGACATGTTTTCCTGAGGCGAGACCTTCATATGCTGGTTTATATGCACATGGACACACACACAAACACACACACACACTGCAAAATGATTAGGTCTCAGGTGTGCATGGGATCTCTTTAGTATGCGATATATATTTCTGCCTCTCTTTAAAACTGTCAGAGTGCAGGCTGAGAAAAAGGCTCTTAATAAATAAACCCATTACCACATGAAAGCCAACATCTGTTTGGAGGGAACACACCGGTGGTGGGCGACGCCTGTGTGAGTGTGTCTCTCGGTGCATGCGTGGGTGAGTGAGAGAGTCCTCAGCGTTGGGGCTGGAGAGATTTCCTGCTCTTTTTTTTCACCGATCATAGTTTCACTTCATGTGGGCTGCTTCCTAAGTGCCGTGCTCTCTCCTGTGAAGCGATGCTCTCTGTAATATGCAACTTTTTTCTTTTCCCTTCTCCTGCCTTGTTGGCGGTGTCTCCGGGGAGGACACTGTCTGGATTATGAGGTTAGAGGTCGATATGCTGGAAGAGACGTGTGATGGGTGCAGTCCACTGTGAATGAAGGACAATCAGTTTTTGGAGAGGAAGAAATATAAAACCTTTTTTTCTTTTTTTCCCCCTTCAATTCTATTGTCTTCCTTTCTTGCATTTCTTTTTTTCATGCCATGCACACAAGTGCACTTGGTCATACTTTGTGTGCCCGTAGCTATGGATATGCATGAAATCCTATTCTGTGTTCTAATATGGAAGAAGCTGTGTGTGTTTGTTGTGGAAGACGTTAGGCATGACAGATTTGTTGCATTGCTCCTTGAGTGCACTCTGTGATGCATGGGAGTGCGTTAATCTAGATTAATTTTCAGTTAGTCTTCATCCAGACTACACACATGCATAAAAACATCCCGAGCAAGCATAGGCTAGAGGTGTGCTCTGATCGGTGCCGTATGCATATCTTGTTAACTGTTTATTTTATATATATATATATATATATAAAATATATATATAAAATATAAGTGTGAAAGTATGTGTGTGTGTATAATATATATAAATATAACATATATAAAATAATATCTATAAAATATACTGTTAGGATTATCACCATTACTAGGAATGTATGTGAACTGCATAATAAATGATTTCCTGCTGTGTGGAGTGAAAAGCTGCAGTGCTTTTCTCACTTAAGTGCATCGATAATCCATCCCAAAATAACAGGTATATACGTATATACTCATAAAGCAGGCATTCCTCCAGTCACAGACTTTCATATTGTCATTGTCTCATGATCGTGATCAGGGTCCCCATGGTCACGCTCTCTGTTTTTCAATGCGCTTTTTTTTTTCTCCAGCCTCACGCTCGCGTTAACCCTGTTTCATCCCCAGTGTCAAATACAAAGAAACACTCGCCTGTCAGCTGATGCCGGGTCTGATTTCAGAGAATACGAAATTGCTTTAAGCAAACTTTAAAACGGATTATGTCCTGGTCGAAACAGCACACTGGGAAGTCTTCGTATCGAAGCAATGTGTATATGACTCGAGAACATAGAACTAGACTCAGCGATGCACATGAAAGATGAGGATTGAACTCACCTCCAGATGCGGGTCAGTGACTGAGCTGAGGCAGAGAGTGCTGCTCTGGCCAGCGCATGTCCTCTATCTCTCTCTCTCTCTCTCTCTCTCTCTCTCTCTCTCGCTGTCTTGCTCTAACTCTCTCAGTGCAGCAGGCTTGGGACAGAGGAGATGAGAAAGGGCAGAGATGGAACGCAAGGGAGAGATGGAAGACGGGCTGCCATGCTGCGAGTCGCGCAGAGGACGCACGCCGCTCGTCTGTCACTTCATCTCCTCCCTTACACATCCACAAAGACAGAGATTCCAAACACGGAATAGTCTCCGACTCCAGTCTGATATGCCGTAGTGTCTACGCGAGCTGTAGTCACACACGCACTCCCACACTCGCACTCATGCACATTCGGAAAAGCGACGGGTTGCAGCGCAGAAGTCCAGGTCTTAGCAACGGCATGTGCAAGAGATTCATCTTGTGGCTGCAGCACCGCACACTCTGAGAGGCTGTGCGTGTGTGTGTGTGTGAGAGAGAGAGAGAGAGAGAGAGGGTGGGGTGGTTTGAGTGAGCAGGAGAGGAGAAAGAGGAGCTGGGAGGATGGTGTGTTTGTACTTTAGAGTGGAGGGCTTTGTCGAGAAAGTCCAGCTTGTGCTTTGGCTATAAAACTTTAATACAGGACATGATTGTGTGTATTATATTTCCTTCTTTTTTCAGGAAAAGTTTCAAGAAGATCTGGGCAGCTCATGCAAAGAAGTCACAAAGAAACTACAATTATCATTATACCTGATACTTTCTCAAGCGCTACAACTCCATTGTGGAATGTTTTCCTGTAAAGGCTCGTTTCCGAGTATTGTATACGATGACATAACCGGTACATTTCATTTAGACTTGCATTATAGCACTGACCAGCCTCTCTTCATTTTTCTTTCTCTTAAAGTTAACAAGACACTTAAACACTGGAGACTCCTTCTATAAACGTGCTTCATATATCAAGAATTGCACAATTCTCTGGGTTAAATTGCAGCACGTTTTTAATGTTTAATTAATTATTAGCCTTAATATGTGGAACATCCACCATACAAGAGAGGACTTTTCTACACTGCGCTTAACCCCAGGTTATCGTCATTCTAAACCCTGCTTTTAACCCGGGCTTATGAAACCCTGCTCCGAAGCAGGGCGTTAACCCCACATTGCCATACCAAACGTTTAGAGTGTGAAACGATGTGGTGTTAGAATGTTACGGCTAGATGCTTAGCACCAGATAACCAATCAGAAACTGACCGACGCGTGCCTCGTCACAGAAACTCCGTATGTTATGTAAATAGTAGCTGCAGTGTTTGAGCAGAAAAATTAAATAAATAACGTATTTGTTTTCTTGCCTTTGTGCATGCGTCTCAGGAGGGTTAAAACAACCAAGGAGGATTTACGCTGCACTATTTTCTTCCCTCACCGATGCGAAAGTGTCAGACGGACACGCCATTATTTAAACCGGTCGCACGCCGTGTTTATCCAAACAGGGTCGTCGACACCGCGAATATGCAAATGAGAACATTAACCCAGTGTGAAACGTCAGATTACGATACCCAGGATTAATTGTTAACCCTGGGTAAATTATGAGCAGTGTGAAACAAGATAACCCAGGTTTCCAAGTAACCCTATCTAAAGTATTCAAACTTTGCATTATATCAACCTGGCATTTGAGATGCTGTCAGAGCTGCTTGTATATAAACACTTCCTGGCCAATCAGAAGCACTTAAATCGAGCTTATATGCTTTTATTTATTTATTTTTTATGGAAGGATAGAGTATCACAAATGCTAGAAAATGTTGTCTGTGCTATTATAATAAATAAATTCTCAACATCAGTCTATATAACAGTCTATATCTTTAGCTGTACTTATGCAGTTTTCTGGACATCATTGTCACTACTATCATTCAGGATCTCTTGTACAGAATTTACATATAAACAGGTGGATAAACACTGCAGACACTTACCTCTGCCTTTCTCCGTTTCCTGCCTCTGCTTGCCCACACACACACACACACACACACATGCATCAGCAAAGTCAGCAGGCTTAGCATTCCTGTTCAACTGTTTAACACTTTGCTGCAGTAGAAGTGGAAATGATTAGTTTGGATAAAGTTTGTGTGTGAACGCGAGTGTGAGTTTTCCATGTGCATTCGATGTGATGGGGATGACGTGAAGCGAGAGATTCTGCTGAGAACAGCCTGTCAGCAAACTGTTGCTGCTTTTAACCACTGACAGTTTCAAATGGTTTTATTACCACATGATTTTAGACTGCTATAATAGGCCTACTTCTTTCCACAACAACTGCTATCTGTTGCTTTATTCTCAGGTAGTTTACACCTTACATGCCGTTTGGAAATTGCCATTCTTGTGTTTAAGTAATGCAGACTGAGGACGTCTGTAGTAATTGGGATCAACTCGTCTGGATAATTGATGTCTGGAGATGAGAGGGTGTTCATGATGTACACGTTTTTGTTTTTTATATATATATATATATATATATATATATATATATATATATATATATATATATATATATAAGGAGTAAGCGGTTGAAGATGGATGGATATATAAATAAACTGATTGTTTTGTCCTTTATAATAAGTGCTTGTTGTAGGACTTGTGGTCACATGAACGTGTGGGTTTGCTAGGAACAAGGTAACTTAGCTTAAAGCCCAAGTCCTTTTAAATGCCATTTACATTTTTTTGTTTTAAACTTGGTTTTGGTAGAACACTATAGAAAAGAGCGAGTGCTTTCTGGAATGTCTTTCTACTGATAAAATGCAAATTATCATCTCCAGGTGAAATGTCGTCATCTTCCAAGATGCGTGCACGAGCAGTCTGTAAAACAAAATAAATAAATAAACTGTATAATTTGATGGGACTAAAATCCCAGAGATAGTCTGGCAATAATTACATTACCACAATCCCCAAGTAAAACTAGTCCAATTCGACCTGAAGTCCAAAAGGTGTCTTTGCTGTACCTTAGTTGGTTTAGTTCATAAAGTGTTTAAAGGGGTGAGTTCCCCTTAGAAATTAAGGTAGCAGGGGGAAGAGGTACACAATTTTGCACATGTACATGACTAACTGTTACAGTTGACTGTAAGAAAGAAACAAAAAACTTTGGAACTATAATATTGTGAGAATCATGTCAGCTATTTTACAGATTTTTAATTTCTTTTATTTTTGTTTGTTTACCTTTCTCAAAATCTGTGCTTCTGCAAAAAAAAGCTGAAAGTTCAGCTTCAGTAACACCCAAGCACTCCATTTGTCTAATGTGTTGATGTTTGTTTGTTTGTTTGTTTATTGATCGGTGTTCTTTTTATCCATTGGAACCGCAGAATTTAATTAATCATGATTCATCTCCTGTCTTTTATGCAATATTGGCTCTGTTTCTTGTTAATTTATAGCAGTTTGCCATAATGTCTTCGGCTCCCGGTATAGCCTGCATATTCCAGTGACCTCAGACTCTGAAAATCTCTCAAATCTGCTCGCTCTTACTCAAAGTTCTGCAGTAACACTCCGTTCTGACTATTGTTGCCACTCTTAAAAGGTTTTGTCTGGCAATGTGGTGTGTAGACGTACAATAGCTTTCTACACTTATAATGCTTTTCTTTTAGCTTTCAAGAACATATAATGCTGGGTACTTTAGCTGAAGCGTGGGTGCGTAACAAAAATCTGCCAAAATTGTGATGCATCGGTGTCTGTTTCTCTCTCTGTCTCTCTCTCTCTCTCTCTCTCTGTGTTTAGGGTATGCATGTGTGAGAGGTTTGTCATTTTGGGCATTTTCTTTCCTTGGTAAATCATGTTACTCAACACAGACACACACCCTGCTGTGTAGCACATGCTGAGTATGGTCCATCAGTCTCCACATCGAAAGTGCGGCGTAACCGCGGCGCCAATCTCCCTGTCACTACACTGAGCTCATAGTGGCCTTAAGCCAATGTTTACTTGCATCTTGGATGCTCTTTATTTGTGTATGCATAAGTGAGAGGTAAACTGCCAAATGCTGTTTAGATTTTCATTGCTGTTTGCGTATCATATCTAAAGGAATATTTCAGAATGACTCAGCAGAGGAAGCACTCTTCCGATCACAGAGAGCTTAAGAATTCCGATGCTGATTTCTAATGGAAGAAGGTTTTTTTTTTTTATTTTATTAAAGATTTATCTTTATGAACTGTATCACAAGTGTGGAGGTCTGAGAAAACACATCTGATGTTGCTACACCTTAGTGGGGGAAAAAAATGCTTTTGTCCAGAATTGGGATTTTCAACTACGCTGCATGCGGAATAGAATCTTGTAGATTGAAATCTCGTGGAATGGAATCTCGTGGAATGGAATCTCGTGGAATGGAATCTTGTAGTATGGAATCTTGTAGTATGGAATCTCGTGGAATGGAATCTTGTGGAATGGAATCTTGTAGTATTTAATCTTGTGGAATGGAATCTTGTGGAATGGAATCTTGTGGAATGGAATCTCGTGGAATGGAATCTTGTGGAATGGAATCTTGTGGAATGGAATCTTGTAGTATGGAATCTCGTGGAATGGAATCTTGTGGAATGGAATCTCGTGGAATGGAATCTCGTAGTATTGAATCTTGTGGAATGGAATCTTGTGGAATGGAATCTTGTGGAATGGGATGTTGAAATGCTCTGAATCTTTAAATACAGAATGGAATCTTGTGGAATGGAATCTTGTGGAATGGAATCTTGTGGAATGAAATCTTGTGGAATGGAATGTTGAAATGCTCTGAATTCTTTAAATACGGAATGGAATCTTGTGGAATGGAATATTGTGGAATTGAATCTCGTAGTATGGAATCTCGTAGAATGGAATCTTGTGGAATGGAATCACGTAGTATGGAATCTCGTAGTATGGAATCTCGTAGTATGGAATCTTGTAGAATGGAATCTCGTAGTATGGAATCTTGTGGAATGGAATCTTGTGGAATGGAATCTTGTGGAATGGAATCTTGTGGAATGGAATCTCGTGGAATGGAATGTTGAAATGCTCTGAATCTTTAAATACAGAATGGAATCTTGTGGAATGGAATGTTGAAATGCTCTGAATCTTTAAATACGGAATGGAATCTTGTGGAATGGAATCTTGTGGAATGGAATCTCGTAGTATGGAATTGCGTGGAATGGAATCTCATGGAATGGAAT
>JAFFST010045480.1:3324-34160 GCA_022414735.1 Noturus placidus
GATTTAGGGATAACCAAACTCGGAGTCAAGAACCAGGCACAAAGTCAAAACCAGAAAGCATAGAATTTAACCACAAGGGCAAGCAACACAATCCAAATTTCTCCTAACAAATCACCAAAAACCTCTAACATCCCACACGACTCACTCCGTGTTCTTCCTTTTTAAAATGGCCGCCAATCAGTGATGTCATCAAGGGGGTGGGAGCAAGGCAGGCTAGAGCAGGCTGGAAACTCTGGAAGGGAGCTCGGACCTGTCCACAAAAAGTTCAGACCATATGAACACTATGTTTTTACATAACAGGTTAGTTAACGGTAGAACCACATCAGGAAAATTCTTACAAAAACACCGGTAGTAGCCGGCCATCCCTAAAAAGCGACACAGATCACGCCTCATTGTAGGAGCAGGGAACATGCAGATCGCCTCAATTTTGGCAGTTAGGAGACAACTCCTTTTCCAAATTCGCATTTATCCAAGTTTAAAACGAGGGAGGCATCGGAGAGACGAGTAAAAACCAGCTCTAGTAGCTCAAGGTGTTGCTTCTAGGTATTCGAGTAGACTACCACATCGTCAAGATATGCAGCGCAGTTCAGCACATCCCCCAATACTTGATTCATAAGCCGCTGGAAGGTCGCTGGAGCATTACCAAGACCAAAAGCCATTACCATGTACTGAAGGAAGTAGTCGGGAGTAGCGAAAGCAGAGATCTCAGCTGTTCATGGGCTAAGGGGAACTTGCCAATAACCCTTAAGGAGGTCCAGCTTACTAGTGAATTTAGCTGCACCCACTGAATCAACACTATCCTCCATTCTGGGAAGAGGAAACGAATCAGGTTGTCACAGCATTAACCTTCCTGTAATCTGTACGAAAACGAAAAGAACTATCAGATTTCAGCACCAACAGACATGGGGAGCACCATGGACTTACACTCGAAACAGCTAACCCGTTTTTCAATAAATATTCAGTTTCCTGTTTCATAATTGCCCGTTTAGTAGGATTTACCCTATATGGGTGTTGTCTAATAAGCATGTGATCACCTATGTCAATGTCATGTTCAAGAACGGTGGTACCTACTTATTAATTTTAATATGTCTTGCTGAAATGATCGAGACAACCCTTCCAACTTCTCTGGCAACGGCTTTATGGCTTCAGAATTGGCTAAGTGGAGACAAGACACACAGTTTCTTCCGATATATAGATTATCAACCTCTGGAGACTATTCAGAAGGAGAACTTTGATCTTCTACAGGAAGTGTAACAACTGCCATTACAGCAGGAACATGTTTGGACTCTGACAGTGAAGAACGAGCGTTATACCTTTTTAACAGATTAATGTGACACATGCGGGTTTTATGTCTACGACCAGGTGTACTGAGAACGTAGTTAGTGGGACTCAATTTTTGTTTGACCTCACACGGTCCAGCAAACTGGGTTGAGAGAGAGGATCCTGGCACAGGCAATAATGCTAATACTAAGTCCCCAGGACAAAAGGATCGAGAGACCGCCTTACGGTCATACCTCTCCTTCATAGACTCTTGGGCAGAACGCAATGCGAGACCTGCCCTGTCTCTTGCTAACCCCAACCGCTTAAGAAGAACTTGAACCTCTTTCAAAATAGTCTTTCCTGAAGGGGAAGAAGACTTTGCCAACCACTGTTCTTGTAGGTCCTTTAAGGGGCCTCTCACAGTCTGACCAAACACCAGATCCGATGGGCTAAAGCCAAGAGATTCTTGCACAGCATCACGTACAGCAAATAATAAAAGGGGCACCCCCTCATCCCAATCCTCCGTTTCCACACAGAATGTACGCAGCATAGTTTTAAAAGTTTGGTGAAAGCGCTCCAAGGCACCTTGCGACTCAAGGTGATAGGCACTGGAAACTTGGTGGGAAATTTACAACTCACGCATCATTTGTGAAAATAATCGTGACGTGAAGTTGGTTCCACGATCAGTCTGTACGCACTTGGGTAGCCCAAATGCAAAATGTAATGAGTGCTTTGACCACTACTTTCGTTTTAAGTGTGCGTAGTGGAATGGCTTCAGGGAATTGCGTGGTGCACATAATAGTCAACAGATAACAGTTACCAGAGCGAGTTTTTGGCAATGGTCCAACACAATCAACAATAATACGTTCAAAAGGCTCTGTGCTGACTATAATGGGCTTTAAGGGAGCAGAGGGAACAACCTGATTAGGTTTACAAACTAACTGGCAAGTATGACAAGTCCTGCAGTATCTTGCAACATCACTTTTCATACCGGGCCAATAAAAATAACGTAAGGCATGCTGATAAGTCTTACGGACCCCGGCATGTCCAAACAAGGATGATCATGAGCTAAGGTGAGAACATGACTTCTCATTGGGCTAGGAACTACCACCTGACATGTTTCCAACCAATCATCACCGGAACTAGGAGACCATTTCCTCATTAGCACCCCAAAGGGCTCCTCTTGAGATAGGAAGGATGCCGATAAGTCAACTACATCACCCAATTTTCGTTGTTGGGCCCGCGTTAACACAAGCAGGAAACACAGAAGAGTGCTGGTCATCAGGCTGACTATTAGCACTCACAGGTACTGAAACTACTTCAGGTAAGGAAAAGATTTTATTACCAGCTAGATCATTTCCCAGAATGAACAAAACCCCACTAACGGGCAAAGCTGGACGAGCAGTCACCTTCACGAGACCTGAGAAACCTCCAAATACACCATGTGCGCACGAATTACAGACAGTTCAATACCCTGAATTAACACAGGCTTCAGAGAAGGGTAACACCTTCTCTAACACGAATGACTGAGCAGCACCAGTGTCTCTCAGCACACGTACTGGGTTCTTTACCTCGTTGGGACCAAAGGACACATATTCTGAACATATGAAAGGTTCAAATTCTGGCTCAATTTCACAACCACCACCAGAAACATTCTGTGAAGCTGCATTAACCTTTTTAACCTCAATTTGTTGCCTCGCTTGCTTTCGATTTAGTACTAGGCAGTTGGCAATGAGGTGACCTGGCTCATGACAATAAAAACATTCATAAGACCCAGCTGAGGGATTAGAAAAAGTTTTACTTGCAGGCTTCGACAACCGTTCTGACGCATCTTTCCGAAGTAAAAAAGCTTGTTGAGCATCCTCTAAGTGTGGTGATTCTGTCATTTTTTGCCAGGGGTTATATTATCTTGATGTTTTTTACTGGGGAGATTTGCTGAGACAGAAGAAACCCAACATACATGCCCATACCAAACACATGTTTGTAATAATAATATGACATAATGATGTCATGAGCTCTTCTTTTCTTTCTTCATACTCTTCTCATCATTCTGCTATAAATTAATCTTGCATCAGAACTAGCAATGTCTAATCTGGCCTTTCTGTTCTTGAGTATTACTAGTGGTTTGCATCTTGAGGTAAACCCTCTGTATTTACATTCCTGAAGACTGATGGCCTTCTTCACTTGCATCGACACCACTTTGGACCACATATCAAGACTTCCAATGAACAGCTACCAAATGCAAATTCAACACTTGGAATGGACTCCAGACCTTTAGTCATCTTAATTTGTCATGAAATAGTGAGGAAACAGGCCACACCTGGCCATAAAACTGCTTATCAGTCAATTGTCCAGTTACTTTTTTGCCTGTGAAATTGGAGGCACTCATTTTGGAGGGTAAATAATGGCTATAATTCTTAGAGTTCTTAACAATTATGAAAATTGTGACTCTGTCCAAATACTTGGCAGCAGTTCTTGGGAAATTAACGGCTTTTGGGTATTTAGATGAGGTTATCAAGTACATTTGGGGGTCAGTTGTCATAATAATTCTTCCTCTCTCTCAAGGCTTTTCTCTATCCTCTACTGTCGATCTAATTCCTACCATCTTCTTTTCTAATGTTCTTTCTGTATTCTCCTATATATAGACTGATGTGATGCACCAGAACTTCTTTGACTACATTCACGTAGATGATAGGCAGGAGTTCAAACAACAGCTACACTGGTCCATGAATCCCTCAATGACTTCTGATCAGGATTCAGCCACAGGAAATGGTATGTTGTAATTCATTAGATCAAAAGTAACCTGCAGTAATTTTGTAATGTATTTATACTATTTTGTATTTTATGCATAGAGTGATTATAATCTATTCACAGTCCTCCTCTAGGGTTAGGATTTATTTTTGCTATACACAGACTATTGGGGTTGACTTCAAAATCAGAAATATAGACGGCACAGCACAAGATGCAAACCACTCATCAGCAGTAAGAATCGGAACAAAGATACAGAGATGAGCCGCAAATGATCTGGAACCAAGATTAACCTGTACCAAAGAGATGGAAAGGCCAAAGTGTGGGGGAAGAAAGTATCTGCACATGATCCAAAACATATGCTCTAATCAGTCAAGAATGGTGAAGGTAGTGTCATGGCTTAGGTTTGCATGGCTTTTACAGGAAGAGGCTCACTTATCTTTATTGATGACATAACTCATGATGGTAACAGCAGAATAAATTCAGAAGTCTACTGAAACATTCTGCCTGGCAATTTACAGAGAAATGCATCCAATCTAATTGGGGCCAATTTCATCAAGCAAGACAATGCCCCACACTGTCAACACAACAAAAGGAATTCAACAGGGGGAAAAAGCTGAAGCTTTTAGACTTCCAGGTTTAGACATTAACTTAACTGAGCATGCATTTTACCTTCTGAAGAGGAGACTGAAGCAACGCCCCAGACCCCCCCGCCCGCACACACACCCTTAAAAAACAACAACAAATGAAATAAGCTGTGGAACAAGCCTGGAAAAGCATCACAAAAGAAGATTGCAACAGTCAAATATCATCAGCGGGTCACCAGTTTGATGTAGTTATTGCAAGCAAGGGATAAATGGTAAATGGCACACTTATATAGTGCTTTTATCCAAAGCACTTTACACTGTGTCTCATTCACACACACACTCCAATGGTATGTAAGGCACTAACTTGCCATCAGGGGCAACCTGGGGTTCAGTGTCTTGCCCAGGGACACTTCGGCATGTGGAGTCATGTGGGCCGGGAATCGAACCGCCAACCCTACGATTAGTGGACAACCCGCTCTACCACCAGAGCCACAGCTGCCCCTCAGGGATATGCAACCAAATATTAAGTCTTATTATATGTTCAGACTATCTGTTCCAATACTTTGGATGCCATGTTCTAAGTTGTTTAACACATCTAGATGTAAATATCAGGCTCAAACATGAAATGAAGGCTGAAATTCTGATCTATCATCTCAAACCGAAATGACCTTGCTGTTCCAATACTTCAGAGGGGACTGTATCGTCACTGAATGTCACAAAGGCAATATGTTACAGAATTTATACACCAGTGGCTGACCCTTCATAATAACTTTTATTACTCAAATGTGTGTTTCACAGGTGAGGACTTTGTGCTTTGCAGTTTATTCCACTCCCAAAATGCAGCTGGTGTTCCTCCAGAGTTTTCTTCCTTCCTTAACCGGTGTTTCATCTCGAGAGTGCGCTGTCTGCTGGACAGCACCTCAGGATTTCTTGTAAGTGATGGTCATCTTAGCCCTTAGAGGTTTTTCTTCCATTTTAATCTAGATTTAGTCTAGAATTTAAATAGTTGTGTTTGATGTTGCTCAAGATGGAAGAGTTACTTAATCTCTGTTTTACAAAATAGATTGTTCTTAAAAACAACACAGGATGGCTTTAACATATGCTTTTATTGTATGTTCAGTACCCTCCAACTAAGTCACAGAACTTTAGATATGATTTGAATCCTTAGAGAAATCTAAGGATCCTCTAACAGGATACCTCAGTATGCATTATTCATCACAAACATATGGAAAAAATAAACCTGCACCATTTATAGTGTAATTTGCTGATTATAATAGGTTCTTGACTATGATGAATGTATAAATCTCAGTAACATGAATCTACTTTAACTAATTTACTGAAAGCAATATGGGTGGGTCTGAATGAACATCTTTCTGAGGTTGTTCTTGTTCTCTGAACATTTGACCTATCTGTATCAATATTTGTTTTGTTTTTTGGTCTTTTAAGACTATGCAATTCCAGGGTCATCTAAAGTTCTTGTATGGACAGAAGAAGATGGCATCTGGCACTTCCAAACCCCCACAGCTGGCTCTGTTCTGTGTGGCCATTCCTCTGCTCTTTTCCTCCATCACAGACATAAAGATGAAAAACACAATAAGGGGCAAGCACAAAATCACAGGCAATAACATGATCATAGATCATAGGTATGTCTCACTGTCTTATCTTGAGTTATTGTGCAATTTAGAAATAATTTAGTCACATTTTTAAAATTCATTTAGATTTTTGATTAATTCAGGAAAAAATGGAAAATTGCTATTATACACATATGTGTTCTTACTAAACAGTATGAATGTAAACAATTTTAAAATGCTTAAAAACTTTCCTGCCTGTAGTGACAGAGAACAGCACTCAAGAAGGCACTCAGTGATGAATGAAGGCAGAGACACACTATTTCTGAATTCTTCCACTCCAGTAACCACCTTACTCCACCATACACCCTGGGCACCATTTTCCAAAGAAAATGTCAAATTCAAGAATGAGGACTACTATGGTAAGGAGGAGCCTCTTAACATCTGCAAGGACTCTTTAGGTAGCCAGAAAGTCCCTCATTTGGACACAACATGGCCTCACAGAGGCTCTTATGGGCCCTTCTGCACTGGTCATGGAGTCAACCTGTTGCTTGGTGGTAGAGTAAACAAGCATGGTCACTATGGGAAGCCCTACAAAATATCCCCAATGTATTACAACAGCACGACAGAGCTTTATATTCCAAAGATCTATGGGAGTCTTCCACCCCAAGAAGTGGTGGAAGGTAATTATGTGGACACCAACAAAAGTGAAAATGCCTGTTATGAGGGCCAAAGACAAGTCTATAATTCACATCTGACAGCTGAGTTACCAATCAAGGTAGAGCATGACTCTGATGCTGAAAACGAACGTGACTTTTATGACCAGGCTTGGACAGCCCAAGAGCATAATAACAGCTCTTATGATGGCCTACAAATGAAAGCAGAAGATAGTTACTATGAACAGTACATGCCTTGCCAAAAAAGCATAGGGAGTAATGGACAACTGTACAATAACCAGTACCCAAATGCCTTTGGAGCAACTGCACAACCTCTAAAGTGCGTCCTTGATAAAGATCCAGAATGTCTCCGTCCCCTGAGGTTGGGACATCTACACCCACTCAACAGTAGCCAAAGTGCTAACTGTATGGACAGCTACAATGCTGGGACTATGGAACACAAGGGCTTCATACATCAGGATTACAAACTTGGCTATCAGCTCAAAGGACAAGGACTGTTTCATTCCATCAAGCGCGAGCCTATGGATTCTCCACCCTGGAATGTAAATGAATATGAACAGATAGGTGGGCAATGGAATATGATGCCAAATTGCAGATTGAATCTGGGGCAGCCCAAAGCTAATCCATATGTTTTTATGCAATAATTTAACATGACAGTTTGCCATATGATGGCTACCTCTTTTATCATTAATGAACCAAAGATGCTTAATTAAACTTTTAGCAAACACTTGTGGTTCTTTTTTTTTTTAAAGGTCAACTTTTTCAGGATAATTACACAAGAGTACAGATTCTTTACATTTCAGAAATGGGGCAGGATTATTTTGTATTAAATAAATGTATTACATTTGTATTTTAACCAAGTGTTTCCGTGTTTGTTTCTTTATGCACTTTTGATTGATGCACTAACTGATGTTAGCGGTCAAGTGAAATGTTTGTATTACTGTTTATTGCATGCTCACTTTTAATCATTGTAACATATTTCCCACAAATTTTTAAATGGTACTAAAAGCATTTAATTGACATAGTAGTGCAGCAGGTAGCGTTGTCCATGTGGGTTTCCTCCATGTTCTTCCATTTCCCCACACTTCCCAAATGTATATCCCAGATATGTGGATTGGCTATGCTAAATTTCTCCTAGGTGTGAATGCACGTGTGTGCATGATGTCCTGCAATGGACTGGTGCTCCATCCTTAGTGTATTTCTGCCTTGCACAACCGTGACAAGGATAACGCATTTACTGTAGATGAACTCAGAATTCATAAAAACATGTAGGTATAAGCAATTAGGTACAGATGTTCTTTATTTAAAAGGACTTAAATTATCTTAAATGTCAAAAGGTCAAATATACCAAACACATTTCTTCGTATTTCGATAGTTACTAATTGGTTTGGGCCAAAGGCCAAATCTAATTGATGATCCCAAGACTAGTAGGACTGCTACGCAAACATGACATTTTTAGACAATAACTTTAATATTTATTGAATGAGAAACTGTTTTACTTCATTTTTAATGCGACATTGTTTGAACTAATTTGACTGTAAGGATGATATCACTGTAAAGCAACTACCTACGTAAGCTCAATTTGTTTTGTTGCATTTTTTTAAATTTTCTGTCCTATTGTTTAAAATCTAACTACTTATATATTATCATACCAGAATTAGAACCCATTATTCCAGCCAATATTTAAAAGGGGGATTTACACTTTACTATCTCTTTTAAAAATACTCACAAGCTACCGTTATCTGATTATTGGGAAAGATTATCAGATTTCAGCAAAGTGGAGACTTTTAATCTTTAATTAATAAAATGTGACAGTATGCAGTAAACTCTTGCATAACACATACTATGTTATTTTATTACAATTTTGGACGCAAATTAGTAAAGGTTACATTGTGTAAAACAAATCTATATTTGATAACTCCCAAAAACCAATGGAGAATCTTTTTGCCCCATTTTGCATGTTTATTGGCCCCTAGTGAATATGCGCCATATGATGCAAAACAGAATTCTGGAAATTTAAATTGTGAAAAAGTACTTTTTATTGTATTTCTTTGTTAGGCATAAGGTAAATAATGTATATATTCCCAATGTACATACTATGACCAGAGGTGCCAGACCTGAGTGACAAAAAACAGAGAAATGGGGAGGCACATTTCTTATACTAAAATCCAAAATGAGATTATACATATACTAGGTAGGCTGTCAGGACCCAGCACACCTCTTCCGAGCCTGTTCCTAACTACACAGGGCCACTCCCAGTTGCTCTGAAGCTTGGGGAATCAGCACTTGTGCCAACGCAGTTTGAACTGCCATACCCCGTACCCCTCTTCACATAGGCTTCCATTGGAAGTGTTAGTCACAAATCTGCATTTGGTGCCTGCTTGCCACCTGCTGCTGCAGTGTGAGGGAGTGTACAATCTCCAACCTGGATTGTAAATCACACACGTCAATAAATCCATCATGTCAACTCCAGAGAGTCGGGCCATGCAGAACACCAGGTCCGCAGCTCCTGTACGAACATCACTGCCAGCATAAAATTCATGGATATGTGTTCCACCTCCATGTGTTTTAAATACAAATAAAATATTAAATTCTATTTCAAGAGAACAAACCAGTCAATACCGTTCTTTCTTAGCATTAGAGTACATAATTCAGTGTCTTCCAAGAAAATTTCCAAAATTAATGGCATTGTTTTATGGAGCAATGACTAAAGATTTTTATTCCACATTGATTAGGCCAAACTTTTTATATATCAAAATAGTACGTGTTTCCTGAAAATTACACACTGCCCTTTTTTTTTTACACAAAAAGAAAACACCCTCTTTTTTTACGATTATCTCTACGCTCAAGACCGGTAAAAAAATAAATATTTTTAAAAATTTATATAACTAATAAAGTACCCATTCTGTTTAAGGCCATTTTGGCAGACAGTAGATGTAGAATTAAGAAAACGAAAACACACAACTTAAAAATGCTTACGTTCAATTATTTGCTCATTCATCCATCTTTCTTCCAGCCTTTATTTCATTTTCTTTTTTTGTTGAACAATTGTTTTGGGTATGTAATTGTTGATGATCTGGACCATGACCACCGAGTTGATTATGAGGAAAAGCAGACCAGCAAACCATATAAACACAAATGTGTTGCGTCCTTCAAATTCTAAGTAGTAAGCCGGCAACAACCACAAGCCCTGTGAAGGTAACGTGAGGAAAGAAAATGTAATAAAAATCAATACATTTTAGTGTATGCAAAATACCATTCTTAAGACACTTGAAAACAAACAACTGTCTTATTACAAGTGCACACAAACAGTTTTCATTAATGAGCACTATGGGGACATTTTTCTTATAATTGTTAAACGAGTAATCTGTTTTAGGAAGACATGGCTCTTGTTTAATGATATTACCAAAAAAGTATTAGATTGGCCTTAAATTACAAATGTTCAAATATCAGGATATTTAAAAATATTTTAAAAAAAAATAAATAAATAAATAAATAATAAAAAAAATAAAAAAAAAAAAACAACTCATTCCCAAATGCATAAATCAAACGTTTTAATGGCTTTAATCCTAGGATCTTGCCCTGAATCCTGCTAAAGCTGTGGGGTGATCTAAAGAGGCTACATATTAGCAGGAACACTGAGATATGGAGATCTCCATGAAGGAATGGTGTCAAACTGCATATAATTTTTCAGTGATATTATTTTGGCAAAGGAAGTACAACACACAAAACGGAAAGTTCAAACTGCATTTAAAACGCATGCTGGGTGCAACACACTGGTTCTGTGAGGAAAAGTTTCACGATGCGCATATTTAACAGCTTTAAAGAGCTGTAAATGAAAATTGCATTCCTCAGTAATTCTCGGTAGATAATGCTACCACCTCTCCACTCTTAATTATGGTTGCTTATATTTAATAATATACTTAATATTTAGTAGCAGAATTATTTTGGACACAAAAGCTTTTTTTGCCTTATGCTTTATAAAGTATTTTGGCGGACAATTAGCAGAAATACAGAATCAGAATGAATTCATCAAAACTGAAAAAAATTTTGAATGTAAAGTATATGCATACTTCATACCTGGCCAGTGAACCACAACAGCAGTAGCCCAATCCCTTGCTTTATTGCGAGTCTCAGGTGTGGCAGGACCAGAGGAAGCAAACACAAGTACCACAGAAAATACTGCAACAAAATAGCATAAAGAAAACATTCTGTAAACATAGCAGAGATAACAATATAAAATCTGTCTTATATGGGGATTGGTCGAAATCATGGATTGTTAGATGCACTGATCTTTTCTTTTGAATAATTTTACTATGAAAGTGTATTCTGTGGGCTTTAATTCATAGTTGGAGATAGATGGATCTTGAATATGCCATTGGTTAATGATTATTTAATGTCAGATATTTAGTATCGCAAAGAGTTTTTGACCTTAAAAATCATGTTCCCAATGGCTTTATCATTTATATTCAAACTTTAATTACAAAGCTTTATATTTAAATTCATCTGGATTTAATCCAGGGTGAATTTTCTGTCTTGCATACTGTTACTGGAAAAGTCTCCAGATCAACAACGCTGAGATATTATTGTTATTTATATATATATATATATATATATATATATATATATATATATATATATATCTTTAACCTTCTTAATTGGTCATGAAATAGCAAGGAAACAGGCCACACCAGGAAGATCTTTATTAGTGAATTGTTCAATTACTTTTGAGCCTATAAAATGAGAAAAAAGGGGGGGGGGCTGTAATTCTTTAAAAGTTCATTAAAAAAATATATTATGTTATATTAAATACATTATATACAACATCCTCCACTAATATTGGCACTCTTGGAAAATATGAGCAAAGGCGGCTGTGAAAATTTGTCTTTGTTGTTTAACCTTCTGATCTTTTGTTCAAAGAAATTCACAAAAATACTCTGCTCTCATGGAAATAAAACAATTGCAACAAAACAAGTTTATCAAAAGATTGTTAAATATAGGTGTGCAACAATAATTGGCAAAATGTGCAGGTCCTCCGGCAGAAAAAACAGCCCCAAAACATTAAGGCGCCACCACCATATTTAACCATGGGCATGAGGTACTTTTACATACATTCACATTTATTCATTTAGCAGACGCTTTTATCCAAAGCGACTTACAAATGAGAGCACAGTCACACCAATGGTAGCAGAGTGGCCATGCAAGGTGCTAGCTTGCCATCGGGGGCAACTTAGGGTTCAGTGTCTTGCCCAAGGACACTTTGGCATGGAATCACCCGGGCCGGGATTCGAACCACCAACCCTACGATTAGTGGACAACCCACTCTACCGACTGAGCCACAGCCGCACATATGGCTTTCCATATGGCTACCTCTCAGTGTGCGCCAAAACCACCTCTGGTGTTTATTGTAAAAAAGCTCGATTTTGGTTTCATCTGACAAGTTCCAGTAGTGTCGGCAAACTGAAGACGCTTGAGATTGTTTTTGGACGAGAGTAGAGGCTTGTTTCTTGAAACCCTTACAAACTACTTGTGGTGAAGTAGGTGACTTCAGATTGTAGTTATAGAGACATTCTGACCCAAAGACGCAACTAACTCCTACAATTCTCCAGCTTTGATCCTTTGAGGTTTTTTGGCCACTCAAACCATCCTCTTCACAGAGTGTTCAGACGATATAGACACTCGTCCTCTTCCAGATTTATTCATAACATTTCCAGTTGACTGGAACTTCTTAATTATTGCCCTGATGGTGGAAACGGGCATTTTCAATGCTATTGCTATATTCTCATGACCAATTCCCATTTTGTGAAGCTCAACAACTTTTTGCCGCATCACAGCTATATTCATTCGTCTTACCCATTAATATGAACAGCTAAGGGAATTTGGCTAATATGTTACCTCATATTTATTCCCCGTTAAACAGGAAGTCATCGTTGAACAATTTCCTGTTCCTAGTCACCCAGGTGTACTAAAAAAAAATAAGTTTGTCGTATTTGAATTGTTTGATTTCCATGAAAACAGAATTTGTGAATTTTTGAAAACAAAATATCAAAAGGATAAACAACAAAGAATTTTTTTACAGCCTTCTTTGCTCATATAATATAAAGTGTAGATGTATTATATTCGATAATAAGCAAGAAGAGTAAAGCTCTAGAGTTCAATCAAAGTGTTGTATTTGCATTTGTTAGCTGTTCATGCAAACTCTCAAAATGCTGTCCAAAGAGGTGTTAAAGCAAATGAAGGAGGCAATCATTGGGCTGAAAAAGAAAAGAAAACAAAACAAAACAAAAATAGAAATATCAGAGAGACAACAGAAACTTTAGGAGTAGCCAAATAAACAATTTGGTACATTCTTGAAAATAAGGAATGCACTGGCAAGCTCAGCAAAACCAAAAGGCATGGAAGGCCATGGAAGACAACTAAATTGGATGACTGCACAATTCCTTGTTGAAGGAAACCCCTTCACAACATCTAGCCAAGAAAAGAACACTCTGAAGGAGGTAGGCATATACAGTGGGGGTTGAAAGTTTGTGAACCCTTTACTATATACAGTATATATAAATAAATATACATATACATGAATGAGAGAAAGCATCAGATTTTCACAAGTCCTAAAATTGAAAAAGAGAACCCTATTAAACAAATGAGAAATATTATTCTTGGTCATGTATTTGCTGAGGAAAATGATCCAATATTTCATCTGTGAGTGGCAAAAGTAAATGAACCTCTAGGATTAGCAGTAAATTTGAAGGTAAAATTAGAGTCAGATGATTTCAATCAATGGGATGACAATCAGGTGCGAATGAGCACCCGGTGTTATTTAAAGAACACGGCTGTATCAAAGTCTAATTTTCACAACACATGTTTGTGGAAGTGTATCATGTCACGAACACATTAGATTTCTGAGGACCTCAGAAAAAGAGTTGTTTATGCTCAACAAGCTGGAAAAGGTTACAAAACCATCTGTAAATAATTTGGACTCCACCAATCCACAGTCAGACAGATTGTGTACAAATGGCTAAAATTCAAGATCATTGTTACCCTCCGCAGGAGTGGTCGACCAACAAAGATCACTCCAAGAGCAAGACGTGAAATAGTCTGTGAGGTCACAAAGAAGCCAGGGTAACATCTAAGCAATTAAAAGCCACTCTCACGCTGACTAACGTTCACGAGTTCACCATCAGGAGAACACTGAATAATAATGCTGTGCATGGCAGGATTGCATGGAGACAGCCACTGCGCTTGAAAAAAAAAAAAAAAAAACCATTGTTGCCTGTCTGCAGTTCCAAAATTATGAGGAGACCAAAATAGAACTAAATAAACGAAAAGTGTTATGTTTATAGAAAGGAAAACACTGTTTTCCAGTGTAAGAACCTTATCCCATCTGTGAAATACGGTGGCGGTAGTATCATGGTTTGGGACTTTGTTGCTGCATCTGGGCCAAAACAACTTCACATATTTGACGAAACAATGAATTCTGAATTATACCAGCCAATTCTAAAGGAAAATGTCAGGACATCTATCAAAGAACTGAATCTTAAGAGAACGTGGGTAATGCAGAAAGACAACGACCTTAAGCATGAAAGTCATTCCGCCAAAAATGGTTAAAGAAGAATAAAGTTAATGCCCTGACCTTAATCCAATAGAAATGTTGTGGAAGGACCTGAAACAAACAGTTGATGTGGCAAAACCCACCAACATAGTTGAAGCTGTTCTGTACTGAGGAATGATCTAAAATTCCTCCAAGCCGATGTGCAGGACTGATCAACAGTTACTGGAAACGTGTAGTTGCACTTATTGCTGCACAAGGGTGTCACACCAGATACTGAAAGCAAAGGTTCACATACTTTTTCCACAAACGGATATGTAATATTGGATCATTTTCTCAATAAATCAATTACCAAGTATAATATTTTTGTCTCATATGTTTAATTCTGTTCTCTTTAATTTTAGGACTTGTTTGAAAATCTTTGGTTATTTTAGGTCGTATTTATATGTACAGAAAATTCTAAATTGTTCACAAACTTTCAAGCACCACTGTATAGTCACTAATTGGTTCTGGAGAGTAAAGAATAAGAGCAAAAAGAGAATAAAACATTATGCTGTGCAAAGCCAATGAGGATGATACTTTATCATGTTACCTGCGAGGTGCAGACCTTGTTGAAGCTGACAAAAATGGCTGTGTTGAGGAAGCAGCAGAGAGGTAAGTCAGCATAGAAGGCCAGAGATGTAAGAAGCAACAATATAACCTGGGGAAGAAAAGTCACTAGACCCAGAACAAAACTCCATTCACTCTCCACTGTTAAGTAAAACATGTAGAAGTATGGAGAGAAATTATGACGAATGTCCCGCCTGGTTAAGTGGTAGAGGTAGGTTTCTTGGAGGAAGTCCCAGCCATACCTAAAAAATGTAAAGAGAATTTACAGAATTTTAATGCTCAGTTTTTAACAAAGAAACCAATGATCTACAATCCCCTCCTAAACTTTTGGAACAGCAAGGCCAGGTGCATGTAAAAAAAAAATTTAATATTGTGGAAACGATATTAAATTTCTGTAATTTAATTCAAAAAAGTGGAACTTTTATATATTCATGATTCAAAAGAAAATGAAATATGTTTAGCCTTTTTTGTTTTAATCTTGATTACGGCTTACAGCACATGGAAAACAAAAATCGAGGATGTCAAAATATTAGAATAAAGAATTTATAATACAGAAATGTCGACCTTCTGAAAAGTATGTTCATTTATGCACTCAATACTTGGTCAGGGCTCTTTTTGCACAAACTACTGCATGGAGGCAATCAGCCTGTGGCACTGCTGAGGTGTTGCAAACCCCAGGTTGCTTTGAAAGCGGCCTTCAGCTCATATGTATTGTTGGGTCTGGTGTCTGTCGTTTTCCTCTTGACAATTCAGGTCAGGCGATTTAGTTGTCCTTTCAGGTGATAAATAACTTGAAACATTGCACCCAATGTTTAAGTGAGCAAAAGTATAGGAACAGACAGTCTTTATTAAATATTAACTAAAGTAAATTAAAAAAAACACTTAATATTCAGTTGCAATAACTGCATCTACCCATGGACATCACTAAACTGCTGCATTTTTCTTTTATTTGCATTTCAGGGCTTGCCCTGCAGATTATTTCAGTTCTAGTGTTGACTGGGGTGTTCTCCCTCCAGTCTCCTCTTCAGTAAGAGAAATGCATGCTCAACTGGATTAAGGTCTGGTGATCAACTTGGCCAGTCTAAAATCTTCCACTCCCCCAATGAAATCCTTTGTTTTGGTTCAGTGTGTCATTGTCATTGTCTTGCTGCATGATTAAGTTCTTCCTGATTAATTTGGATGCATTTCTCTGTAAACTAGAAGACAGATTGATTCTGTAAACTTCTGAATATCTTCTGCTGCTACCATCATGAGTTACATCATCAATAAAGATGATAAACTATTCCAGAAGCAGCCATGCAAGCCCAAGTCATGACATTACCTCCACCATGCTTGACTGATGTGCTCATATGTTTTTGGATCATGAGCAGATCCAAAAATAGGGCTCAATCCATGAGTAGACATTCAGATCTATTCATTCTTTAAACCAGGGGTGCACAATACGTCGATCGCGATCAACCGGACGATTGCAAAAGAAGTGCAGGTAGATCGCCATTCAAAAAAATTATATAGATGTTAGCGTTGATGTACAGGACAGCCAGTCTGAGATCTCGTATTTTCTCTCACCACACGTGTGATCAAATGCGCCAGCACTAAAGACTAGCGAGTGAAATCAGTTAGCATTTTTCAGTCTTTTAAAAGACAAAACCCAGGTCCCAGTGTGCAAATTGATAGTCACGACGGACGCGCCCACAATGGTTGGCAGCGCAAATGGATTCATTGCCAAGTGCAGGGAAGGCGATCTGAGGATGAAACAAACCAGGATTCCCTCAGTAGCGGCAAGCAAAAAGGGAAGAGCCCAGTGCCAAATTCCTCATCCCCTCGTGGGCGCGGGGAAATGTGGCATACGAAAGCCCGCATCGCCTGGCGCGGGCCGGGGGCCTGAGTCCTTCTGATGAGGCTCAGTCTGTGGACGGTGTGAGGCCGGTAACGGACTATGCAACCCTGGCTGATTCTATTCAGTGCACGTCATCAGAGTAAGGTACTGACCAAAAATGTACTGAATTGTAGTGCGCCATAAGGGCTCATGCAGTTATGCAAGATACATGAACATATATTGTGTGTGTGTATGACACACATATATATATATATAGCATTTTTAGTGTGGGTAGATCTCTTTGACTGGTCATGTTAAAAGTAGCTCGCAAGTCAAAACAGTGTGTGCACCCCTGCTTTAAACATTCAATATAACAGGGCACACCTCCAGAAACACCCATCAGCCACATGTTCGAATATTTGTGATCACTTGAAAAAATGTGTGTTCAAATAAACGCTGCCATGTTCAAAGTTCTTTAACATGTCTAGATGTAAATATGAGGAAATTAAAGTTGAAATTCTGATCCATATTAATCTTTTGATCTCAAACCCAAATGTCTTCAATGTATAGCAAAAACAATGGAATTGGCCCTGCTGTTCCACTACGTTTGTAGGGGACTGTAAAAAAAATATTTTTTTTACAAAAATACTGGTGGAAATGTTATATAACCATCTGAGGACAGACTGCATGAGTCACATAAATCTGATCACTAGGGGGTAATATTTAGCAACTAATATTTTCTAAATATTAAAAGGAGCCTATATTGTTGTCTATAAGTGCAAGTTCAAGGTTAACATCATAAATGGGAAAGCAAGGCAACCTTTGTCCAATCAGATTTCACCAGACATATTACAGGCTTATCTTTGAGCAATGATCAATAAATTTAGTCCGTTCAGGACACAGGACTGCAAGACGGACAAAACACGAGGCAAAATTAGCTTGGAGGAATTTACATCCTTTTGTGATGTGGAGCTGCACTGACATTACTAGCAAAAATATTAGCATGCATGATCTTCCTGATCAATCAACGGCCGATGCTTAGTAGCTCAGCGTGACTTAAGGTCCCTTTCAAGAACATTCAACCTAACTGTTCCTTATTGGTGGAATGAACTTCCAACCTCAATCCGGACTACAGAATTTCTCACCATCTTCAAAAAAACAGCTGAAGACCCACCTCTTCTGTGAACACCTAACCAACCCATAAAAATAATAATTTTTTTTTTACTCTGGCACTTACACCTCTACTCTGCGCACTTTGCTTCTTCTGGAACTCAATTAATGGATCTTGTATGGTAGCACTACTTGTATTGTTCTCTGCTTGATATCCAGCCTAAAAAGAAAGCCAAGGCCATCCACAGACAGCAGACTGAGGATCACTTCAAGTATACAGACAACCAGCACATGTGCCAAGGTACACTATCTAGCCAAAGGTATGTGGACACCTGACCATCACAACCATATCTTTGGGGCTTGCCCAAACTGCTGCCATAAAATTGGACACAATTGTCTAGAATGTCTTGTATGCCACATCAGTAAGATTTCTCTTTATTGGAACTAAGGATCCCAAATCCTTTTCAACATGACAATGCCCCTGTGCACAAAACGAAGTCCATAAAGACAGTTTCCCAAGGTTGGTGTGGAAGAATACAAGAACCCTCCACAGAGCCCTGACCTCAACCTTACTGCACACCTTTGGGTTGAATTGGGACTAGGGGTGTAACTCCCCTACTCAATTAGAGTTTATTCACCAGACTGGCTTCAGGACTAAAAAACTAAAAAGACAAAGCTGTGTCTGTAAAAAAACTAAATAAGTCAAAACTTGCAAGGAACAGATATTTTAATACTCTCAACAAAATGTACTACAGGTTCACCATATATCTTAAAAATAAATTCATTTATTAATTCATTCATCAATCCTCCCAATAATTTTATTGAATAAACAAAGTCTCTGACCTTGGTAAAATGACTGACAAACATAATGAGCTCCTTAGCACAGTGCTTCAAAGTCAGCTAAAATGGTTGAATTCCGCTACTTTGTTCACGGGCACTGTAGATCGCAGCGGTGCTGGGCTGGTGTCATTTGAAATTTGCTGGAGAGCTCTTTTTAACTGTTACAGCGTGGTTGTGTAATCATATAACTCAGTGTGTGTTGGTCATCACGATCTGGAACTATCAGGCCCAGCGTGCTCTCTATACATTTTATGGGCTGTGCAGCTTAGGACCTATGGTGTTCAAACAATACATGACATTAGATGTATAATGAATAGTGCCCCAGAATGTGAATCACACATTCATTTGATGCACATTGTGAAATTTTTGCACAGCCCAAAATGGAACACTGAGAGTACCAGGCCTTCTCACTCAACATGCCCAACCTCATTAATGCTCTTGTGGCTGAAAGGACAAATCCAAACAGCCACGTTCCAAAATCTTGTGAAAAACATTCGCTGAAGAATAGAGGCCGTTATAGCAACAAAGAGAGGACCAAGTCCATATTAATGCCCATGGATTTGGAATGTGATGTTCATATAGGTGTGAGGAGTGTGAAGGTGTCCACATACTTTTGGCCATTTGTTGTATCTAGTCCATTACTGATCATCAGTTATGGCTGTCCCTCCAGAGGGACCCTGATGGCATAGTGCTGTGCTAAATGGGTGGTATAAGTTTTGACAAAATCATACATCTTATTGGTCTCTGCACATACATCATAAAGTCTGCAGAAGATGCAAAGGTAATTTAACTTATTTCTGGCAAAGAAAAATAAGCGTACAGAGGGATGCTCAGAGAACAAGTGACATAACACCAGCAAGACCAGGGAGCTCATCATTGGCTTCAGGTAGTCTAGATGTTATTACTATGCTTGTCTTCATCACTGGAGACCAGCGAGAGATCAGCTTTTGTTTCCTGAGTCCACATCTGAAATCTCATGGGCAGTCAATACCAGCAGAGGCTGTATTTTCTGAGACGGTTCAAGAAGGTGCCCCAACAGCCACTGGTGACCTCCTTCTACTGCACCACAGAAAGCATACTCTATTCTATTCTGGCATGGTATTCCAGTTGCACATAAGCCAAAAAACAAAAAAAAATTCTCTGTAGCAGGCTATGAGCTGTTCTTAGAGGGTCATCAGGACCCAACTTCCAACCTTCATGTTTTACAGGTCACAATGCCTATATAAACCAAACACCTGCATGGATCCCACTCAAACTTGCCTATAAAAACTTGCCATCCAGCAGGTGGGTACAGAACCATCTACTCAGGCACTTTCAGACTGAAAAACAGAGCGTCCAGAATTACCATCATAATGAATCGGACTGACCCACCAGAATTGCATTTATAACTGTCCACTCCACATGTTGTTCAATCACACCAATTAAGTACATGGAGGTTACAACAACGCTCGTTTGCGCCACTGCGAAAATGCCCCTGACGTGTAAAAACTCTTTTAATGCAGTTTTTTCGACTGTTCCGTTGCAAATATTGTACTACTGACTGTAGTCTCTATTGTGTTATTTGTACTGACTAATGTTGACTTTTAGAACTTGCATTTACAGCACTGTATAATGTATATTTCCTTTTTATTATGTATATATATTGAAACAATGGAAGATGTAAACATAATTGTGTTGTACTTCTATGATGGCATATTCTATTCCTACTTTGGGTGCTGCCACTTAAAGAATGGAAAACGTACAAATGTTCACACTAGAAATTCTGAAATCTTATACAGTTGCAATCAAGATCATTCAGCCGCCATTGCAAGTCAGGTCTATTGTCAATTTACTCCAGTTTCAAAATAATTCAACCCCCTGAACAGAATCCCTCATAACTGTACAAATATGCAAAACAGGTGTTGTCTCAAGCACACATGATGCAACTAAGGGCTTCATTAGTTGCACCAGTTGTGCTTGAGCTGGAACACAAAAAATTCCCGAACTGCCTAGGGGCAGAAAATTCATGAAATACCTGGATGGGGCAGAAAAAGGAAGCTATCAACAGCTGCAACCATATTTCTGAGACGGCAACACTCGAGGGTCCACAATAGACCAGCAGTGAGACTTGGTGGAAACAGGCACGGTTTTACTGAAGACAGTAAGGGACGCACTAAATGCAGAAGGTTTCTATGCCAGAACTCCAAAACATACACCTTCTTACCCAGAAGCACAAAAAACATCAGCTCAAAATCATATAAGCAAGCCAAAGAAGTTTTGGGATTCTGTTCTGTGGAACAATGAAACAAAACTGGAACTTTTTTGTACGATGGATCAGCGGTATGTTTGGAGGAAGAGGAATGAAGAAAACACTATCCACAGTCAAGCATGGTGGTGGCTCAGTGATGCTCTGGGGCCGATTTGCCTCCTCTAGCACTGGAAACCTGCAGTGTCTGGAAGGCAAGATGGATTCATTGTAGTATCACGAATCCCTAGTAGAAAACGACATGCTGTGAGGAAGCTGAAGCTTGGGCATCACTGGACCATCCAACAGGACAATGATCCAAACCATCTCTTAAATTCCACCAACGCTTGGTTGCAGAAGAAGTCCTGGAAGATTCTAAGCTATGCATCTCGTTTGCCGCAGGTCATAACAGCAAAAGGGTGCTCTACTAAGTACTAAAGATACTTGCCATAAAGTTGTTGAATAATTTTGAAACCAGAGAAATCATTATACAGTAAGTTGCATTTTCAGTTGAATTTGGGGAAATCACTTGAAGCATTTGTTGCGTTGAACAATTTTAAATGATTTTGTTTGATTTGTTCATTGTAAACAGCTGCAAGTCTGTAAATGTTGACAAACCTGATTTGCAATGGGGGTTGAATAATTTTGATTGCAACTGTATTTTTAATTAAACTATTAATTGGCTTCCTTCATCTTATTGTAACTTACATGCAATAAAAAGTCAAAGTCAGTCCAAGAAACACAGCTCCTACAACAGCAGCAAATAGAGCCAGATCCTTACTGAAAAGAGTTTGGATAATCCTTAAAACACCTCTGTAATGGTTCATCAATTCCTTGTGATTTGATATAAAGAGGGCGATGGGAAGGGCATATATTACTGTATAGATTTTCATATGGACAGAGAGACCATAGAGAAATGCTGCTGTAAAATGTTTCTTCAGTTGTAAACACAGGAGGGTGGATAGAACCAAAATAGCCAACAGTGCTTCAGCATTCCCACGCGTTGATACACCAATTGGTAAAGGATTAAGGAGCCAGAGAGCTGAGAAACGACAGGCTGCATCACTGGATAAACCTCGACGAGTTAATACGTGGTATAAAAGGACACCGGAGAGTACATCACAAATTACAAACAGCAGCTTCCCAAAATGAGAGGTCAAGTAGATGCTAGGTGACAACATCCATGCCAGGAGTGGTGTATACCGGTATGTGGACCTGTTGTATGGAGATTCACCCTATGAAAGCAAGAAGGTTACAATCAAAACACTGTTTTAAATCATAAAATCATTTAATTTCTTAAACATCAGTACAACATAAATGCAGAGGAAAAAACTTTTGTACTTGTGCTCAGAAACTTCATATAAGTGATGAAACCATTTTGAACTTGCCATGGAACAAGTATGGAGACATTAGCAGCTTGAAATAATTTACTTCTACTGAGACATTAACCCGTTAATTAAATAGTAACATTATACATAAACCCGTAAGAACCCGGACCCATTTCTCCTTATAGGAAAAATATGGGGGATATGAAACTGACCAAATAGAACACATTTCTGAAATTATTTTTGAAATACAAGTCCTTGTGAAAGAGCTGTAATGTTATGTTGGGTGTTTTTAGTACATTTTTGATGTTACATATGTTATATTGGGCATTTATTCCTCAACTGGAAAAAAAACAAGTTTTTTGCTTAATAACACAGATTTTCCTGTTTATTAACTTTCCCACAACATCTCTCAAAACTATAACATTGATGGTTGTAATTCTGTAGTTATACAACTAATTTAACAAAAAACACAGCCTTTTCTCTTGTATTCCATAACATATCTCAAAATGATACCTTTTCAGGAAAGGTTTAACCACAAATTAAAACATGAAAACATGTAAACTGAATAAAAATAAATGACTACCTCACACTGGTGGTCCTCTCAACAAGGTAAACATGTAAATAGTGTGACAACATTGTAAAAACATGTCCCTTGTGTAATAAAAATGTAAACAAACAAAACAAAAACCTCAGTGGAAACAAAACTTTTCCACCATGTTCACTATAATCGAACCATTGTTATCACCTTATTAAACATTCTTGGAAATTTAGCCTGGCAGAGACAGAAACATTTGAAGCAATTTCTTTCCTCAGTGCAGCAAAGACGCACATCACATTTCTCACAGACAGTGGTGGTTACATGGACTTTGCAGACATTTTCACATTTTGCAGGCCAGTGGTGCAACCTGGTTGGTGCAAACATCATCTGGTACTCCAACATGAACTCTCTTGGGTGGTGTTGGTGATTGAAGATGTGCCGTGAACTGGTAGGTAACCCCTCTGAATTCAAAAGAATCAGGATAGTGGCAACCTCTGCCTGGAAGCTCCTTTGTTTCAATGGCTTTTGGACACCAAGAAGTTGACAGTCATAGGCAGTAGATCAACCATGCATTAACAAGGCCCAACTTAATGGTTTGCCAGAACAAGTAAATGTACTACCTATGTGATCTCATATGGTATTTGTACCTTGTGACACATGCATCAAGGAAGTCTATTCTCCCATGAATTTGATGTACTCCTTCACAATGTGTGGCCTGCTAACCTCCAAAAAAGCTATTAAGATTTGCTCAAGCGTTGAGCTTTGTCTTGAGGCTCAACTGCACAGTAGGATGAGATCAGGGTAACAGATCTGTTGTCATACCACCTCACGATCATGCTTTGCTCCTTCTCCACCATGGAATCAACAAATCCTCTGCCTTGCTTGGCAAGCCTTTTCTCATCCTCAAGGTGACAACCAGCTAAGCAATTGCAACGGAGTGTTCCTATAAGTAGATCTGTCGCTGAAGAAGCTTGAGAACAAGTGCTGGAGAGGAAAAAAATTACTTGTCAGAAAATAGTAGTTTTATTTTGCTGGGAGAGTTTCACACACCTCAACCCCTCACTCAACTCCTCACAGCTCAATGTCACCTCCTATGTCAAGTGGTGTTTTTCCCCAGTGCCACCTTGATAGACCACCACAAAATCACATAGGATTTCTCATCAATAGAGTTGTGCTCTTCTGGGGTGGTTTCCATACATTGTTGTGAACATATCAAGCCATGGACTGATCTTCCAACACTTATCCCCTAGTTGCCTGTTTGACAAATAAGTGTTGTCAGTGAAATGTAGAGATGCTAGCAGGGTCTGAAAACAGTTGTGAGACATGTCAGTGACCATGGGACACCTTGTGTGATTTTCCCAGTATGCAGGATTTCCCAGCATTTGTTGCAGACCCATGCGCAGATAGAGGCCAATAAATATTTCCAATTCTTTAACAGAGAGTTAACATTTCTCTGAGCTTCAGATTTTTGCACACTGTACAAATTAGATAGTTCCTTCAGTAACTCAAGCATTTCTACAGTTATAAACTTTCTGAAATACTCCAGGGGTGTGTGAAGATTGTCTGGAGGTCTGACACTAAAGAAGAAATTACCTCAAAATAAGACCAAAGTACAATATTAAATTCTTTTTTTGTTTGTTTGTTTTAGTTACAGATATGCAAAATAGTTTCATAATACATTTCTTTAACAAGTTAATTAATTTGACATTTTTATGTTTATATTTGTTTAAATATGTTTTGAAATGAACTGCAGAAAAATATCACTTCTAAATAATTGAATCAGTTAAATTAATTGAGCAGCTCATTACCATTTTTCTTAAATGTGACAAAGACGTCACATCACAGTTTCACCTACTTTAAGGTTAACAGTCCGATGTGACACTTCACTATATTTTCATAAGTTGCTTTTATATAAATTTGTTCAAGAAATGTGATCAAACAGGTTAAATGTAATATAGGACATGTTATTAAAACATGACAATTGTTAAATATGTTGAAACATACCTTTACTAACAGAAACAAGCCTTTTTCAAAACTTGCTGACACTGCAACATGTGCCAACCAGGCAGACCGCCATTTTGGAAATGATGTCAAGGTAAAACAAAAAAAAAATCACACATTGTCACATGACCTAATATGGATAATCAGTAGATGTCACTTAGGGATATATTAACTTGCTGGGGTGTCAAATCGACTGCAAGTTGTAGAACAGAATACACTATACAGGAGTATTATGCAAATACACAACTTGAACGGCTTGCGATCGCGTGTTGGTGGACGAAGAGGTGTGCACTCTACTTGAGCACTTGTAGACGAGGCACATACATATTGATCTTTGATCGCAGACCAGTACACCAGATCCACAAAGTCATATGAACTCTTATGTGTTAGGAATTCTGACTAAGATTCATGATTAAGAGTTCAATGCAGTAAGAATGAAGAAACAATGCACCTATAAGAATTTCGATTTTAAATTTCTATAAAGGAAATTTTGTTCCTTCATATGAAAAGCAACGCCTCCTGGAAAATGACACATCTGGTTCCTTCTTCCATTCTCAGATTATAGGCACTTCCCCTAATACATCTGAGGGCAGTGACTAGACAGTAATTGGATTACAAAGTGGCACTAGTCCAATGTGCACAGCAAGGTGAAATGTGATGCACAGGGGAATTATTACATTCACTTCTGAACAAAAAGTCACCGTTTAAGTTATCAAACCCAATCCCCTACTGATTTTGTTGTTCACTGTGGAACATTTTCTGTATGCCACTGATGAAAAGCAGTACACCTAGTGCATCATAATTCATATAAACAGAACCATACAGTAAAATACAGTGCAGTGGCACAAACTGCTTTTGATGGTGGATAATATTCACCTTTTAAAAATGATTCAACAGTCCAATTTGCAGATTATTTTTCACTGAAGAGATCAAGCAGATAACACTCTTAAGATTTATAACATTTTGCTTTGCAAAATTTGCATTGCGGCATGTTGGCCTTTGGTTACTATTGAAAAAATTCATTATCTGGCATGGAATCTTCTCCATACTCTAGACTACCCATAACTGCACTGAAACCCTTTGTCTGAGCTCTGTTTAATCTGTTATTGATGTAACATATTGCATTGCTGCTTCTGCTGCCATTCCTAATTCCTAACTTTATTATAAATGATGGTTATCAAACACAGAAGAACATGGCATTGCCGTCCAAAACTAAACCAAACCAATTTTGGCTAAGTCAGCGTGCAGTGATAAATACAGTGATTCAAAAAAAAAAAATAGATTTTATGGAAGTCATTTTCTAAAACATATTTCTGAGAAAAAAACTATTAGCAAATTACAACTTTTTCCTTTTGTTGTTTGGTGTGTATATTGACTGGTTTGTCTGTTTTAAGTGGTCTCCCTTCCGTTAAAAAACAATAGTGAAACAAACATTACTGAAATTCTAATGGTTTCAACTGCAAATACCATTACAAACCATTAAAACAAATACTGGTCATTAAATGGTATCCACTACGAATAACATGAAGGCAACAAACTACTAGTGAACAACCACTGGGACCATCACAGTTCCCATTAAAACCATTAGAAATTCTAAGAGGGTTTCTTTTGTCGCCCCCCAGCAAGGTGATTAATTCCGTGAAAGCAGGAAACATGATATTTTTAGACTATCATAACATGAATATACTCGGAAATATAACAATATGCCTTTAAGAGCCTGGTATGATCACTACATCTCACATGTCATGTCTCCTAAAGAGGAACTCACCTGCGTTACAAGTCTGGATGCGTCTATAAAGACGTGAAAGTCGATGTCAGTGTATTTGACTACCATGGTTTTGTCTTGATAAATCCCAAAGCCAACCAAAAATAAACGTATAACAAATGCGACGCTGTGCAGGGTCCCAAAATTCATTAGTTGGAATAAAAACCGGTTACCACGTGACATAATTAACTGGCTGTTCGTGAACAAAATAAGCAAATGCCACAATCAACTGCGAGCTCCGTTAATCTCCTGGATCACTTCGTCATCGAAGCTAGTGGGTTCATTTTAAAATATCGGCCACATACAAGATTCCGGTTTAGGTCAACTTTAAGTAAATCTAACCACATTTTAAGTAAAGTAAAAAGATAGGTTGCATCAGAAACAATGGACAAGTTAACTCGTTTACTTCCTGGAGAAAGACCGTTTTTTTTCCCCCTTCTTTTCAAAATAAAAGTCATATATCCTTACTAATAATAGGGGGTGCTGGAGGGATGATTAGAAGGAATTACGTTTAAGACCAGCATTTTGCTAATAAAAACGACAAGCACAGGTACTTAAGTGAGAACTGTATAAAAATACCAGGCAAAATAAACGTGTGATATCACAAGGTATAATTGTAATATTATGTAATCTAAAGAAACAAGTGCTCTTATAAACTATTAAACATCATTATATGACATGTAACATTGGTGCCATTTACTGGGCTGGGGGAACCCCCATATTATTATAAATATACACCCATCAGTCATAACATTAAAACCACTGACAGGTGAAGTGAATAACAATCTCCTTACAGTGGCACCCGTCAAGGGGTGGGATGGATATATAGACAATATCTCACAAAAGTGAGTACACGCCTCACATTTTTGTAAATATTTGATTATACCTTTTCATGTGACAACACTGAAAAAATGACACTTTGCTACAATGTAAACAAAAGTGAGTACACCGCTAAGTGAAAATGTCCTAATTGGGCCGAAAGTGTCAATATTTTGTGTGGCCATCATTATTTTCCAGCACTGCCTTAACCCTCTTGGGCATGGAGTTCACCAGAGCTTCACAGGTTGACGACATCACCAAGCTGGTGGATGTTAGAGCCCTTGTGCTCCTCCACCTTCCGTTTGAGGATGCCCCACAGATGCTCAATAGGGTTTAGGTCTGGAGACATGCTTGGCCAGTCCATCACCTTCACCCACAGCTTCTTTAGCAAGGCAGTGGTCATCTTGGAGGTGTGTTTGGGGTCGTTATCATGCTGGAATACTGCATACTGATCATGCTCTGCTTCAGTATGTCACAGTACATGTTGGCATTCATGGTTCCCTCAATGAACTGTAGCTCCCCAGTGCCGGCAGACTCATGCAGCCCCAGACCATGACACTCCCACCACCATGCTTGACTGTAGGCAAGACACACTTGTAAAATGATATTTCTGTAAAGCTGCTTTGAGACAATGTACCATTGTAAAAAGCGCTATACAAATTGATAAACTTGTCTTTGTACTCCGCACCTGGTTGCCGCCACACATGCTTGACACCATCTGAACCAAATAAGTTTATCTTGGTCTCATCAGACCTCAGGACATGGTTCCAGTAATCCATGTCCTTAGTCTGCTTGTCTTCAGCAAACTGTTTGCGGCCTTTCTTGTGCATCATCTTTAGAAGAGGCTTCCTTCTTGGACAACAGCCATGCAGACCAATTTGATGCAGTGTGTGGCGTATTGTCTGAGCACTGACAGGCCGAGCCACTACCCCTTCAACCTCTGCAGCAATGCTGGCAGCACTCATATGTCTATTTCCCAAAGACAACCTCTGGATATGACGCTGAGCACAAGCACTCAACTTCTTTGGTCGACCATGGTGAGGCCTGTTCTGAGTGGCCACCATGATGCAGCTCAGTATCATCTTTATGTAGAGCAACAATTCTTTTTTTCAGATCCTCAGAGAAAGTTTTGCCATGAAGTGCCATGTTGAACTTCAAGTGACCAGTATGAGGGAGTCTGAGAGCAATGACATCAAATTTAACACACCTGCTCCCCATTCACACCCGAGACCTTGTAACACTAACAAGTCACACTGAGGAGGGAAAATGACTAATTGGGCCGAATTTGACATTTTCATCAGTAAAACATTAATGAGCTGTGCTGTACTCAGTGGAGCACGGTAACATATAGCTGTACAGAGACAGAGAGAGAGAGAATGCAGACAGACAGAGAGACAGCAAGAGTGCAGATTATTATGTATGCTCTTGTTGTTAAATGGTTTAAGAGGATATACTTATACATGTACACTTTGTGCACAAAGTTCAAGCAGGGGCTCTGACAAGACTAACTATGACAGCATACCTACATTTACCGTAACCTATATTTGATCACTCACATACACCTTTCTCTCCCACAGTTGCCTTGCCTGTAACTCTTGGATGCCGATAATTACTAAATAAAAAATCTTATACCCTGAACAATCTGTTCCACTCACACCATAATGTAGCCTTGCTGCAATTTACACACATTGGAATTTCTCACTTTTTCCCTTTGAAATACCCCTGCCTAGGGTTTTCAGCTTTTTTTTTTAACTTGCAATTAAACACTTTAAGCTGACTGCCTTCCCCCTAACAAGAAGAAGAAGAATCAATGGTGTATAAATGACCCCTGAAAATATTTACAGTTGGGTCAAAAGAATAACACTTGGGTTATGCAGGATTAGCATTTGTAATAAAAGAATTGAAGATAAAAAGAATAAAAGAGAGTGACAGATCTACAGTATACATATACACTGCAGAAATGATTGGGATAGTCTGAGCTTTATGGTTTGTAGAAGGGACAAATCAAGGGAAAGTAATCATAGGCTCTGATTGCAAATTAGGAAAATACTTGCATTGGCAAATACTCAGACAAAAACATCACACAGTAGACAGGATATTTTAAACAAGGACTTACAAATATGCAGATAATTAGAGTAATTAGAAATTCAAATTAGGTTTGTGTATGTTCTAGCACATCAGGCTATATGGGGGGAATGAGAAGATGATAACGCAGCTAAACAAGCAGTTTTCAATGATAGGGTTGACACTGAAATACCACTAAGTAAATAAGGAATGAAAAGTTTCATATGGAATGTTCAGATGAGGACATTGACGAGACTTTGGAAAGCACGAGAAATGGAAGACAACTTTTTAACATCCAGAAGAAAGTTGGGCCAGGAAAAGTAACAGGGAGGAATGGAAATGAAGAACACATGTTCACTAGATTGTGAGTAGTACACTAGTTTAAATTCAACACTGAAATGATTGTGAAGTGTAATACAGGTAGGTATGATGTCAGTATTGGGAAGAGGAACATTACATGCAGAATACGACTATGAGAGAAACTGAAATGTAGTTTGAGAGAAATAGGTATTGAGCAGCTCTGAAAGTCTGCCACATGACTGATCACAAATGATTAGCATAGCAGGATTTATATGTTTAACGGTTACCGGACATGTAAATAGGATAGAGATTGAACAAATAGAAAAAAATGCATCTTGACAGCTGTAGCCCAACTCCAGTCCAGTAGGTGGCGGTAATAAACCGAACAGTTCGATGAGAACCGCTTCAATTCGAAGAAAATGATACAATGTAGCGCATGCGCGAGGCGAAAAGCGTGCATGTGACGAGATAGTTAGTGTAAAGAGTTTTAAGACAAACCCAAGTTCATTGATACTTATTTGATTGATGACGAATATCTAAGTTTGATATTTGCGCATATAAATATAAATATATATATATATATATATATACCCAAGTCTAAGAAGTGTTTCTTTGTGATTTTGTCAGACGGTGTCCTTCATAGTACCTTCGCGAAATGCGTCTCACTATTCGAGCACTGATCTCGCACGGGCGCGTGGCTCGGCGAATGGGCCTCGGTCCAGAGTCCCGAATAAATATGCTTCGGAACATCCTTACGGGTTTAGTGCGACACGAGAGGATCGAAACTACAAGAGCCCGAGCTGACGAGGTTAGATTTTACGCTGAAAAGGTAAGACCTCATCCCTCACGAATCTAGTCAAATTGCTTGTCTGTCTGGTCAAGATAATAACTCAACATTGATCAATGACCATGAGTCAGTCTCTCTCTCTCTCTCTCTCTGTGTGTGTGTATATATATATATATATATGTATATGTGTGTGTGTATATATATATATATATATATGTGTATATGTATATGTGTATATATATGTATATG